>PITA01007558.1:87500-90690 GCA_004023965.1 Spilogale gracilis | reverse complement strand
ACAAAAAATACACTCCTTAATCCCCATCACCTATTTTTTCCATCCTCCCATCCATCTCTCCACTGGTAATGATCAGTTTGTTCCTCTATAGTTAAGAGGCTGTTTCTTGGTTTGTCTCTCTGTCCTCTTTTTTTCCTTTGCTTGTTTGTTCAGTTTCTTAAATTATACATGTGAGTAAAAATCTTTCTCTGTCTTTGTCTTTCCTCTGACTTGATATTTTACTCACCAATATAGTCTCGCACCATCCATGTTATTTCAAATGGCAACATCTCACTCTTTCTTTATGACTGAATAATATTCTATCATTCTTTATCCATTCATTAACCGATGGACACTTGGTCGGCTTCCATATCTTGACTATTATTAATAATGCTGCTATAAACAGAGGGGTGTGTGTATCCTTTTGAGTTAGTGTTTTGGTATTCTTTGGGTAAATACCCAGTAGTGCAGTTGCTGGATCATATAGCAGCCCTATTTTTAACTTTTTGAGGAACCAATTGGCTGTAGCAATTGTTGACTGCACCGGTTTGCATTCCCAACAGTCCAAGAGGGTTCCTTTTTCCCCACATCCTCATCAACACCTGTTGTTTCTTGCGTTGTTGGTGTTAGCCATTCTGACATGTGTGAGGTTTTTATTTTTATTCATTCCCCTGATGGTAGGTGATGTTGAACATCTTTTGATGTCCGTTGGCTATCTGTATATCTTCTTTGAAGAAATACCTGTTCATTATTGCTGACCATTTCTTAATTGAATTATTTTTTTCTTGGTTGTTGAGTTTTATACGTTCTTTAAATATTTTGGATACTAGCCCTTTATCAGATATGTCATTTGCAAATATCTTCTCCCATTTAGCAAGTTGTCTTTTAGTTTTTTGACTGTTTCCTTTTTTGTGCAGAGCTTTTTATTTTGATGTAGTCCTAATACTCTCTTTTTGTTTCTATTTCCCTTGTCTCAGGGAACATATCTAGAAAAAGTTGCTATGACTGATGTCAAAGAAGTTATTGCTTATGTTCTCTTCTAGGATTTTTATAGTTTCAGAACCTACACTTCGATCTTTTATCCATTTTGAATCTATTTTTGTATATGGTGTTATATAGTGGCCCAGTTTCTTTCTTTTGCATGTTGCTGTACAGTTTTCCCAATATTATTTGTTGAAGAGACTGTGGCTTTTTCCCATTGGTTATTCTTTTTCTGTTTGGCAAAAATTAATTGATTATATAATTGTGAGTTCATTTCCGGATTTTCTATTCTTTTCCATTGATCTATTATATTTCTGTGCCAATTCCACACTGTTTATGATTAACACAGCTTTGTAATGTAACTCGAAGTATTGAATTGTGATGCCTCCAGCTTTGCTTTTCTTATTCAAGATTGCTTTGGCTAATTGGCATCTTTTGTGGTTCCATAAAAATTTTGAAATTATTTTTTCTAGTTCTGTGAAGAATGCTGTTGATAATTTGAAAAGGATTGCATTATATGTATAGATAACTTTGGGCAGTATAGATGTTTTAACAATGTTTGTTCTTCCAATCATAAGCATGAAATGTTTTTCCACTTCTTTATGTTGCCCTGAATTTCTTTCATCAGTGTTTTATAGTTTTTAGAGTTCAGGTCTTATCACCTCATTAGTTAGGTTTTTTCCTCGGTATCTTATTATTTTTGGTACATGGTCAATAGGATTGTTTTCTTAATTTTCTTTCTGCTGATTCAAATACAATAGATTCTTGTACATTTGTTTTGTATCCTGTGACTTTACGAAATTTGTTTTTCAGTTGTAGCAGTTTTTTGTTGGAGTTTTTCAGGTTTCTCTATATAATATCATGTCATCTGCAAATAGTGAAATTTTTACTTTTTCCTTACCCATTTGGATGCCTTTTATTTCTTTTTGTTGCCTGATTGTTGTGGCTAGGACTTCCAGTACTGTGTTGAATAAAAGTCCTGAGAGTGGACATTCTTGTCTTGTTCCTGATCTTAAGGGCAAATCTCTCAGGTTTTCCCCCAGAAGGATGATGTTAACTGTGGGTTTTTCATGGTCTTTATTATGTTGAGATATGTTTCCTCTAAGCATACTTTGCGGAGGCTTTTTATCATGAATGGATGTTGTCCTATTACCTTTTAAAAATTTATATCTAAGATATGTAGTGATGTGTTTTCTTTTATCCCTGAAATTGATAATTTATGTTCTCATTTTCTCCCTCTCCTCTTTCTCTCCCCTAATTATTCTAGTTAAAGGTGAATCAACTATGTTAATCTTTGTGCTGAATCAACTTTTATGTTCATTGATTATTTTTTGTTTATTTTTAATTTCATTTCTCTCCACAATTTCTTTATTATTTCCATTATTGTACTTGCTCTGGGTTTGATTTTGGAAAAGTCCTATTTAAATTATTTTTCTCTCAATTTTCTCTCATCCTTCCACCATTATATGAGGACTTGCTTGAAGACAAAGGTAATATATAATGCCTGACATAAAGAAAACCTGAACTATTAGTTAAATCAAAGTTGTGGGAAGCAGAAATGGAAAGTTTCCAGTTCTTCAGCATGTCACTTGTATTAGTTCTCTATTTCTTAATAATAAATCATCACAATGGTTCTTGTCTGATGGGGAAGAAAAATAATGTTAAAAAAATAAAAATCCATTCCAAAATACTAAAGAAATGTAGAAAGAGCAGAGATATGGACCAGAGTAAATCAGAGTTTCTAGGTTTTAGGTAAAGAACTTTTCCAAGCTTATTTCCTCACTTGTGGATGAAGTAACACCATCACTGAAAAGTTTGTAGGATTAAATGAAATAACAAATGTAAAATACCTGTAACAATGCCTAGCATATATTAGGGACTCAATGAATGGCATTTCTAAGAGTCTTAATATCCTTATTTGTAAAATATGCTCTCAGAGTAGGGTTGATGAGTATATGGAAAGAAGTACATAAATAATATTTTTAGCATAGGGTATGTCCTTTTCACATAAACCCAGAATATAAGCTCTAAGTGTCTGTAGAACCTATAAGTCATGCTATCATTATAGAAGATGGAAATAAATCTATATACAACTTATTGGAGCTCTAATTTTTTGTATGAAATCTACATCTTGCTTATCTAATGGAAGTCTTGGTTACCTATTTATTTATTTATTTATTTATTTATTTATTTATTTGAAATTGTGTATTTATATAGTTTTCAAAAAGCC
>PITA01007558.1:0-85000 GCA_004023965.1 Spilogale gracilis | reverse complement strand
ATGTATCATTTGGCTCTTTTGAGAAGAGGGAAATGTTAAATATGCATGGTTGCATGGGGCAAAAAGAAAGAAGATATACAAATCAATGATATGTTTTTAGTTGATTCATATCATAATCTATTTTTATCATTTGCACCTTCATACTACTAGCACATGAGGATTAATTCATTAAAAAGACAAAATGGGAAATCATAAGTAATTTCTTATCCTCCAAAGATAATTTATTTGAACTTTCTGAATTCTGCTTTTTCAAGGACCCAATTCTACATCAGATGCCATCTGCTAACTAAATGCTTTGATCGTCTATGCTAGGAGTTGGCAAATACAGCTTGCAAGTTGATTCTGACCTGATACCTGTTTTTATAAATAAAGTTTTATTGGAGCACAGCCACACCACTGCATGTATGTATCATCTATGCTGCTTTTGCATTCCAGCGGCAGAGTTGTGTTGCTGTGACAGAGACAGTCTGGCCTGCAAAACCTAGATAATTTACTATGTAGCCCTTTCCAGGAAAAACATTTTTTCACCCAAACTCTGGTCTGTGAAGATGATACCAGTTGCTGATCTGTTGATAACAGGTACTGTATTTGGAATGTTCTTTATGCTGTTGTCACTATCTCATTTCATCTTGGAAATCACTACTCGCTGATACATGCTCAGAGTATGACCAAAGGAAAACAGATTGCACAGAGCTTCTAGTTCCAATAGATAATCAAAGCCCACAACCCTAAGATAATTGACCTCCCTCTTAAATGATGACCATCAATACAAAACTTACTATTAAGCATTTCTGTTTTGAGGTTCTCTGTCAAGCACTAGTTCTGTTTGTACCTATTTCTGCTTTCTAGTTGTTCCCAATCTAAGATACACAATGCTGAGACAGAGTTCCATCTTAGAGTCTAAATAAGATCAGTATTTAAACTGCTAATAACAAAAGAAATCAGAATTCCTTTGCAGTTAGATATTTTGCTATCTACTTGCATTAAACATTTTGATGGAAATTATAAATCACAAAACTTTAAGAAAGAGAATTGTAATGAAACTTGCTTACCAGGAAGTTGGGTAAAGGAGTTTGCTTTAAACGACATCCTGTTTAAATTTGGGTGAAAGGGTGAATAACTTTAGACATTCTTTTCTTAATAACCACAAGCCAAGCTTAATTAAGGAGACAAAAATATAGGTTTGCAAAGATAAACAAAATTGATGCCTAATGTTATCTTTTTTTTTTTTTTTCCTGAGTTCAGCATACCAGCTGGCTTGAACTGCGGGTGACATACATAATTAAAACTGAAAAAAAGACTAGAGAATCTTACTTATCTGGCTTTCTGTTCCTTTTCATGTTGCCCAAATCACAACCCTGCCATCATCTCTGCATAATAAATCAAGCAGAAATTACCGCAGATATGATGAATATTTTATTTTTTCAGTTTTGACCATTACTCTATCTTCTGCAAATATAAGGGTAAACTAATGAAACAAGTCACTAAAAATAGTAAGTCCTATTAACTAATTAGATGATCATGAAGAGAAGTAAATTCAATGCCTAAAGTTGATATACTAACATTAGAGCTATTTGACTGAATTGATCAATATACAATCAAGACAATACTGTCAAACAACTAGACTTTTACTTGATTTTTATTATGAAAAATTTCAAACATGCAAGAAAACTGAACAAAAATAAGGCCCATCATCAAGATTCAACAGTTAGTAATGGTCGTATTTGGAGTTGCTTGCTTTATTGCTGGTATTCCTAAATATAGAATAGTTTCCTAGCAATTAATTTATTTAGATCAATTACATTGAATTTTTTCTTTAACTAATTAATTAAATTGTTTTAATTAACATATAAATCTTGCCATTTGCAATGACATGGATGGAACTAGAGGGTATTGTGCTACATTGACTTTTTTAAAAGACCAACTAAATTTTCCCATAGGTTGTCCCACATTTTGAAAGTAACTATTTTCTTTTGGCGATTTTATTATTTTTTCTCTAGCCCCTATTTCTGGAAAACTGGGAGATGTGTTTAAAGGCAAGATTCATAATAAGTATTTTGGAAGACAGTATTTCATAAGTGATGGTGTGTACTTTGTTTTGCATCATATCAAGAGGCACACGATGTCAGGTTATTCCAATACTAGTGATACTAAATTTGATCACTCAGTACATTTGATAACCAGTGACCTCTCCATTGTAAGACGTATTTTCCTTTGGCAACATGTGTATATCTTACATTCCAGCAACTATTGCCTAATGATTTTTAACCTTTTTAGAAAGAATCTTTGCCTGGATTACTGATTTCATGGAGGTGGCCAGGAAACATGATTTTATAATACTATTATATTTTATATGCTTTATTAACTGATATTCTTTTGTGAAAAAAATGCTTTTCTTCTTAAAAATTGATCGCGCCTCCTTTCCTTTAATTATCAGCTGTCAGAGTAAGAAATTGGTGTAATAACAAGATGCTTATATATTTCAGTTTGTCCTCAACAATCCTAGGCATGTATCTTTCCCTGGCATTTTTATTATCATGCTCCGATTCAGTCTAAAAATTTAGACTGAATAATAAATTATAAGATCATTACATGTATTAGTCACCTTGAATTTCTCTCTCTCCCTCACTCTCTTTCATTATGAGAATTCTATGTTTATTTTTTCAATGTTTTATAAAAATGAGTTAGGCTTTTGATATTCAAATCTTTTATATTCAAAGAATTATAAAAATCATGCTATTTGACTCACAAATCTTTTTCTCTCACTCCAAATTTTATGTATATTTTAGTACATCATACTTTCTCTAAGTATTCAATTATATGTATATATATTTGTGGTTTTTTTAATTTGAACTTTTGTTAACATACAGTGCAACATTGGTTTCTGGAATAGAATTCAGTGATACATCACTTACGTACCATACCCAGTGCTCACTGCAACAAGTGGCCTCTTTAATGCCCTTCACCCATCTAGCTCGTTCCCCACCCACCTTCTTCTGTCAACCCTCAGTTTGTTCTCTATCATTCAGTGTCTCTTATGGTTTGTTTTCTTCTCTCCTTTTTTCTGCCTTCCCGTTTATTCGTTTTCTTTCTTGAATTCCACATATGAATGAGATCATATGGTATATGTCTTTCTCTGATTGACTTCTTTTGCTTAGCATAATACACTCTAGCTCCACCCATGTAATTGTCAATGGCAAGATGTCATTTATTTTGATGGCTCTGTAATATTCCAACACACACACACACACACACACACACACACACACACACACCACATCTTTAACCATTAATCAGTTGATGGATATCGGGCTCTCTCCACTGTTTGGCTATTATTGATAATGCTGCTATAAACATTGAGGAGCATGTACCCCTTCAAGTCTGTATTTTGTTTCCTTTGGGTAAATACCTAGTAGTGCAGCAGTGCAATTTCTGGATCACAGAGTAGGTCTATTTTTGATTTTTTGAGGAACCTCCACACTGTTCTCCGGAGTGGCTGCACAAGTTTGCTTTCACACCAACACTGTAAGAGTGCTCCACTTACTTCACATCCTTGCAAACACCTGTTGTTTCTTGTATTGTTATTTTTAACCATTCTTACAAGTGTGAGGTGGTATTTCATCGTGGCTTTGATTAATATTTCTGATGATGAGTGATGTTGAACATCTTTTCATGTGTCTATTAGCCATCTGGATGTCTTCTCTGGAAAAGTGTCCATTCATGTCTTCTGCCCATTTCTTAACCAGATTATTCGCTTTTTGGGGGTTGTTGAATTTGGTAAATTCTTTATAGATTTTGGATACTAACTTTTTATCAGATATATCATTTGCAAATATCTTCTCCCATTCCACAACATTTTAGTTTTGTTGATTATTTCCTTTGCTGTGCAGACACTTTTTATCTTGATGAGTTCCCAATAGATCTTTTTTTGCTTTTGTTTCCCTTGCCTCCAGAGATGTGTCTAGTAAGAAGTCGCTATGGCTGAGGTTAATGAGCTTGCTGCCCGTGTTCTTCCTCTAAAGATTTGGATGGTTTTCTGTCTCATATTTTGGTCTTTAATCCTTTTTGAATTTATTTTTTGTGTGGTGTAAGAAAGTGGTCTAGTAAGAAAATGGTCTAGTTTCATTCTTCTGCAAGTTGCTGTCCAATTTTCCTAACACCATTTGTGGAAGAGACTTTTTTTCATTGGATAATATTTCCTGTTTTGTCAAAACTTAGCTGATCATAGAGTTGCAAGTCCCCTTTTGGGTTCTCTATTCCATTCTATTGATCCATGTGTCTCTGTTTGTGCCAGTACTACACTATCTTGATGACTACAGCTTTGTAATATAGCTTGAAATCTGGAATCACAATGCTTCCTTTTTTTTTTCTTTTTCAGGATTACTTTGGCTATTTGGGGTCTTTTGTGGTTCCATACAAATTTTAAGATTGTTTGTTCTAGCTCTGTAAAAAATGCTGGTGGTATTTTGATAAGGATTGCAGTAAATTATATGCCACTTTGGGTAGATTAGACATTTAAACATTACTTGTTCTTCCAATCCATGAGCATGAAAAGCAATATTTTTTAAATTTAATTTTATTTTTTCAGTGTTCCAAGATTCATTGTTTATGCCCCACACCCAGTGCTCCATGCAATAGGTGCCCTCAGTACCCACCACTAGGCTCACCCATCACCCCACCCCCTCCCTCCAAGACCCTCAGTTTGTTTCTGTGTCCAAAGTCTCTCGTGTTTTGTTTCTCTCCCCGAATTACCCTACCTCCCATTTCCTTTCCTTCTCCTACTGTCCTCTATATTACCCCTTATGCACCACATGTAAGTGAAAGCATGTGATACTTGACTTTCTCTACTTGGCTTATTTCACTCAGCATAATCTCTTCCAATCCAGTCCATGTTGCTACAAAAGGAAACAGTCAACAAAACAAAGAGGCAACCCACAGAATGGGAGAGGATGTTTGCAAGTGACAGATAAAGGGCTGATATCCAAGATCTATAAAGAACTACTCAAATTCAACACCCAAAAAGAAGATGAACACATCAAAAAATGGGCAGGAGACATGAAGAGGCACTTCTCCATAGAAGATATACAAATGGCTAGCTAACAGACACATGAAAAAATGTTCATCATCACTAGCTATCAGGGAAATTCAAATCAAAACCACACTGAGATACCACCTTACACCAGTCAGAATGGCCAAAATTAACAAGACAGGAAACAACAAGTGTTGGAGAGGATGCGGAGAAAGCGGAACCCTCTTACACTGTTGGTGGGAATGCAAGTTGGTGCAGCTGCTTTGGAAAACAGTGCGGAGATCGCTTAAAAAATTAAAAATAGAGCCACCCTGTGACCCTGCAATTGCACTACTGGGTATTTACAAAGATACAGATGTAGTGAAAAGAAGGACCATATGTACCCCAATGTTCATAGCAGCAATGGCCACATCACCAAACTATGAAAAGCCAAGGTGCCTATCAACAGATGAATGGATAAAGAAGATGTGGTACAATACAATGGAATACTACACCTCCATCAGAAAGGATAAAAAGCAATATTTTTCTTTTTCTATTTTTCTATTTTCTATTTCTCTGTGTTCTCTTCAATTTCTTTCATAAGCCTTTTATACTTTTCAGAGCACAGACCTTTTTACCTCTTTAGTTAGGTTTATTCCTAAGTATCCTACTCTTTTTAGTGTTATTGCAAATGGGATTGATTCCTTAATTTCCTTTTCTTTTGCTTCATTATTGGTATATAAAAATGCAACAGATTTATTCATTCATATTGGTTTTATATACTGCAACTTTGATGAATTCATGTATTAGTTCTATAGCAAATTTTGGTGGAGACTTTCAGGTTTTCTACATAGAATATCATGTCATCTGCAAAAAGTGAAAATTTGATTTCTTTGCCTATTGGGATGCCTTTTACTTATTTATTTTTTCTCATTTTTGAGGCTAAGACTTTCAGTATTATGTTAAATAGTAATGGTTAAGAGTACACATGCTTGTCTTGTCCCTGACTGTAGGGGAAAGTTTTGAGTTTTTCCCCTTTGAGGATGATATTAGCTGTGGGTCTTTCATATATGGCCTTTATGATGTTGAGACATGTTCCATCTATCCCTAATTGGTTGAGGGTTTTTATCAAGAATGGATGCTGTATTTTGGCAAATGTTTTTTCTGCATCTATTGACAAGATCATATGGTTCTTACTTTTTCTTTATTAATGCCGTGCATCTTATTAATTGATTTACAAATATTGAACCACTCTGCAGCCTAAAAATAAATCCCACTTGATCATGATGAATAATTCTTTTAATGTACTGTTGCATTCAATTTGCTAGTATTTTATTGAGAATTTTTTCACCCATGTTCATCAGGGTTATTGGCCTGTAATTTTTTTTAGTAGGGTCATTGGTTTTGGAATCAAGGCAATGCTGACATCATAGAATGAGTTTGGAAGTTCTTCTATTTCTATTTTTTGGAAGAGTTTGAGAAGAATAGGAATTAATGCTTCTTTAAATGTTAGAATTCCTCTGGGAAGCTATCTGGTCATGACTTTTGTTTCTTGGGAGGTTTTTGATTACTGATTCAATTTCTTTGCTGGTTATGAATCTGTTTAAATTTTTCATTTCTTCCTATTTCAGTTTTGGTAGTTTGTAAGTTTCTAGGAATTTGTCAATTTCTTGCAAAGTGTCCAGTTTTTTGCCATGCAACTTTTCATAGTATTCTCTTATAATTGCTTATATTTCTGTGATGTTGGTTGTGATCTCTCTTCCTTCATTAGTGATTTTATCTTCTTTCTTTCTTTCTTTCTTTCTTTCTTTCTTTCTTTCTTTCTTTCTCTTTTCGTTTTGATAAGTCTGGCTAAGGGTTTATCAATTTTATTAATTCTTTTGAAAAACCAGCTTTTAGTTTTCTTGAACTGTTCTACTGGAGTTTTTCATTTGTTTGTTTCTATATTGTTTATTTTTGCTCTCCTCTTTATTATTTCCCTTCTTTAGCTGGCTTTAGACCTTATTTACTGTTTTTGTTGTTTTTTATTTCCCTTAGCTCCTTTAGGTGTAAGGTTAAGTTTTGTATTTGAGACTTTTCTTGCTTCTTGAGGTAGACACATATGGCAATATACTTTTCTCTTAGGACTGCCTTTGATGTATCCCAAAGGTTTTGGACAGTTGTGTTTTCATCTTCATTTGCTTTCATGGGTGTGTGTGTGTGTGTGTGTGTGTGTGTGTGTGTTAATTTCTTCTTTAATTTCCTGATTAACCCATTCATTCTTTAGTAGTATGTTCTTTAGCCTCCATGTTATTGTGGTCTTTCCAAACTTTTTCTTGTGGTTGACTTTAAGTTTCACAGCATTGTGGTCTAAAACTATTCACGGTATGATCTCAAACTTTTTGTAACGGCTGAGGGATGATTTGTGACCCAGTGTGTGATCTATTCTGGAGACTGTTCTGTGTACACTTGAAAAGAATGTATATTCTGCTGTTTTAGGATGAAATGTCCTGAATATATCTGTTAAATCCATCTGGTCAAATGTTTCCTTCAAAGCTATTGTTTTCTTGTTGATTTTTTGTTTAGGTGAACTGTCGGTTGCTGCAAGTGGGGTCCTTGCAATAAAGTCCCTACTATTATTGTATTATCCATGGGTTCCTTTATGTTTATTAATTGATTAAAATATTTGGGTGCTCCTAAATGTGTGGGGGGCATAAATATTTACAATCGTTAGATCTTGATGTGTAGATCCCTTAATTGTGATATAATGCCCTCTTCATCTCTTGTTACAGTCTTTAATTTAAAATATACTTTGTCTGATGTAAGTATGGCTTCTTTAGCTTACTTTTGATGTCCATTAGTGTGATCAATGGTTCACCAGCCCCTGACTTTCAATCTACAGATGTCTTTAAGTTTAAAATGAGTCTCTTGTAGGCAGCATATAGATGAATATTGGGGTTTTGTTTGTTTGTTTGTTTGTTTTTTGTCTTTTGTCTTTTGTTATGTTTTGTTTTTAATGCAATCTGACACCCTAAGTCTTTTGATTGGAACATTAAGTCCATTTACATCCAGAGTGATAATTGAAGGATTTGAGTTTTATGTCACTGTAGAGTTGGTGTTTCTGGTGGTTCTCTGGTCCTTTCTAGTCTTTGTTGCTTTGGGTCTTTTTTTTCCCACTCAAGGAGTCCCCCTCAATATTTCCTGCAGGGTGGATTTAGTAGTCATGAACTCCTTTAGTTTTTGTCTGGGAAACTCTTTATCTCTCTTTCTCTTCTGAATGATAGTTTTACTGGATAAAGTATTCTTGGCTACATATTCTTCCCCATTCAGCACACTGAATATATCCTGCCACTATTCTTTGGCTTGCCAAGTTTCTGTGGACAGATATACTGCAAACCTAATCTGTCTACCCTCGTAGGTTAAGGACTTTTTTCCCTTGCTGCTTTCAGGGTTCTTTCCTTGCCTGTATATTTTATGAATTTGACTATGATATACCTTGGTGAGAGTTAGTTTTTGTTAAATTTAATGGGAGTTCTCTGCACTTTTCAGATTTTGATGTCTGTGTTCTTCCCCAGATTAGGAAAGTTTTCTAGTATAATTTGCTCAAATAAGCCTTCTGCCCCTTTTTATTTCTTCATCTTCTGTGACTCCTATGATATGAATGTTATATTCTATTTTAATAAGTCGCTGAGTTTCCTGGGTCTACCTTTGTGATCCATTGCCTTTGTGTCCCTCTCCTTTTCAGCTTCATTATTTTCCTTAATTTTATCTTCTATATCACAGATTCATTCCTCTATTTCACCCATCCTCATTTTTATGGTATCCATTTGGGTTTGCCTCCAGCTTTAGCATTTTTAACTTGGCCTGACTAGATTTTAGTTTTTTATCACTACAGCAGGGATTCTTTAGTGTCTTCTATGCTTTTTTCAAGCCCAGCTGATATACTTGCAATTGTTTTAAAATCTATTTCATACATCTTACTTACTGACTAAATCTCTCGCCATGATTTCTTCCTGTTCTTTCTTTTGGGGTGATTCCTCCATATTGTCATTTTAGAGGGGAAAAAAAAAACAAAAAAAAATCTGAAAAGCAAAAACTAAATAAAACAAAAATTTTAAAATACTAAATAGAGGAAATAAAATAAAATAAATAAAGGAAACTGATCCTAGGTGTGTTTGGTCTGCTTGTTAGAGAAGACTGATAGAAAAAAGTAGAAATAAAGAAAAGTAAAAAGTTAAAATTTAAAAAATATATATAAAATAAAAATAAAATAAATGTAAAAATTGCTCCCAAACACACACAAACAAAACAAACAAACAAACAAAAATCCAAAGGACATTAGATTCTTCTTCCCCTAAAAAATATGGAACACTTCATGAATTTGCATGTTCTCCTCTCACAGGGACCATGCCAATCTTCTCAGTATTGTTCCCATTTTAGTATATGGGCTGCCAAAATGAGCACTACTCAAATCTTAATA
The DNA here is from genome assembly GCA_004023965.1 of Spilogale gracilis. Lineage (NCBI taxonomy): Eukaryota > Metazoa > Chordata > Mammalia > Carnivora > Mephitidae > Spilogale > Spilogale gracilis. Next base: position 75,533 of record PITA01007558.1, on the reverse strand, counting down.
CTTAAGTATTAATAATATTAAAATTGACTAGAATAAATCCCTTTAAAATGTCTGTATCCTTCTGACATAACTCCAGGGGTCTTTTAATAAATTTTGCTTGATAGCATCATATGATGGTAAAGCTTCACCTTGTACTTTCTGTGCTCCGGATCTGAATTCAAATTTCCCTCAGGACCTGTGATTTCTCTTAGTGAGAATTACTAGTAAGAAACCAAGATTTGTGTGTCAGGAGTATTCATTTTTACTGGGCTGTTATTGCTTCCAGAAACATTTCAGTGAATAAAACTAGGATGTATATAAATATAAGTTTACTTACATACTGAGTTTATACCATTATTTACAATTCAAATTTAATGGCATAGCGCATTCCTTAATTTCTTTGGTCTTGTGTTTATTTTGTTTGCTCTAACTTGAAATTCTTGGTTTCTAATTAACACATTTACTTTATTCTATGATACACATAAACAGTATGGTTCAAAATTGTGTTTCACTTGTGGAGCATAAGGAATAATATAGAGGACAGTGGGAGAAAGAAAGGAAATGGGAAGTAGGGCAAATTGGGGAGGGAGATGAAACATAAGAGACCTTGGACTCAGAAACAAACTGAGGGTCTTGGAGGGGAGGGGATGGGGGGATGGGAGAGCCTGGTGTGGGTACTGAGGGCACGTATTGCATGGAGCACTGGGTGTGGGGCATAAGCAGTGAATCTTGGAACACTGAAAATTTTTTAAAAAAAGAAAAAAAGAAAAATTTGTGTATCAATTCTTTTTATGATATGGACTAAGGATGTATAGTCAGAATACTGGGTTAAAAGTAATTTAAACACTGTCAGGCAAGAAACACCACAAACAAACTAGAGATGAATGATAAACTGCGGGGGGGATGTTTGCAGATTTCATCATAGGAAAAGGGTTAATATCACAAACAAAAACAGTTACTAGGAGAAAATATAAAAAAAACAAAGAACACCATAGCGATATAAACAGCTCACCTAGAAAAGAAATGATAATGACTCTTAGTATATGAAAATAGGCTTTGCTTAATTGCTCTAAGTCAAATATAAATTAAAACTGATTAGAAGTACAATATTTGATTTATCCACACTGGCAAAAATCCAAAGATTAGACAATATACTCTACTAGCAAGGCTGTAAGGATATGAACAATCACATAAATTGTAGGTGGTAATGAAAAATAGCATAATTCTTTATGGAGAAGAATAGGCAATGTATAGCAAATTTCTTTTTTTATTATTATTACTTAAATTTTGTTCCCAGTGTTCCAAGATTCATTCCCCATTCCCCACACCCAGTGCTCCACGCTTTAGGTGTCCCCAGTACCCACCACCAGGCTCTCCCATCCCTCCACCCCCCTCCCTCCAAGACCCTCAGTTTGTTTCTGTGTCCAAAGTCTCTGTTGTTTCGTTTCCCTCCCTAGATTACCCTAGTTCCCATTTGTTTTCCTTCTCCCACTGTCCTCCAGGTTACCCCTCATGCACCACAAGTAAGTGAAACCATGTGATACTTGACTTTCTCTACTTGGCTTATTTCACTCAGCATAATCTCCTGCAATGCAGTCCATGTTGCTACAAAAGTTGGGTATTCATCTTTTCTGATGGAGGCGTAGTATTCCATTGTATGTATGGACCACATCTTCTTTATCCATTCATCTGTTGAAGGGCACCTTGGCTCTTTCCACAGTTTGGCAATTGTGGCCATTGCTGCTATGAACATTGGGGTACATATGGTCCTTCTTTTCACTACATCTGTATCTTTGGGGTAAATGCCCAGTAGTGCAATTGCAGGGTCATAGGGTAGCTCTATTTTTAATTTTTTAAGGAATCTCCACACTGTTTTCCAAAGTGGCTACACCAGCTTGCATTCCCACCAACAGTGTAAGAGGGTTCCCCTTTCTCCGCAGCCTCTCCAACACTTGCTGTTTCCTGTCTTGTTAATTTTGGCCATTCTGACTGGTATAAAGTGGTATCTCAGTGTGGTTTTGATTTGAATTTCCCCGATAGCTAGTGACAATTAACATTTTTCATGTGTCTGTTAGCCATTTGTATATCTTCTATGGAGAAGTGCCTCTTCATGTCTCCTGCCCATTTTTTGATGTGTTCATCTTCTTTTTGGATGTTGAGTTTTAGTAGTTCTTTATAGATCTTAGATACCAGCCCTTTGTAGTGTCATTCGCAAATATCTTCGCCCATTCTGTGGGTTGCCTCTTTGTTTTGTTGACTGTTTCCTTTGCTGTACAGAAGCTTTTTATTTTGATGTAGTCCCAGAAGTTCATTTTCGCTTTTGTCTCCCTTTGCCTTTGGAGATGTATCTTGAAAGAAGTTGCTGTGGCCGATGTCAAAGAGGTTACTGCCTATGTTCTCTTCCAGGATTTTGATGGATTCCTGCCTCATGTTGAGGTCTCATCCATTTTGAGTTTGCCTTTGTGTGTGGTGTAAGAGAATGGTCTAGTTTCATTCTTCTATACGTAGCTATCCAATTTTCCCAGCACCATTTATTGAAGAGACTGTCTCTTTTCCACTGGTATTTTTTCCTGCTTTGTCAAAGATGATTTGCCCATATATTTGTGGGTCCATATCTGGACTCTCCACTCTGTTCCATTGGTTACTTCTCTGTTTTTGTGCCAGTACCATACTGTCTTGGTGATCACAGCTTTGTAATAAAGCCTGAAGTCAGGTAATGAGAGGCCCCCATCTTTGCTTTTCTTCTTCAGCAATTCCTTAGCGATTTGGGGTCTTTTTTGGTTCCATATAAATTTTAGCATTGTTTATAGCAAATTTCTGCATATATTTATGCTGTCACACAGATAATCCACAATCTCCTTATCTCAAGATCCTTACTTTAATCACCTCTGTAATTACCCTTCTGATGTGTAAGTTTCTGGGGGTTCAGAGGCTCTGGAGAGTCTGACATAGACATCTTTGGGGGCCACTTTCTGTCCACCACACAAGATCATAATACATGTAGATAAATTTAATAATAATTATGAAAGGACTGAAGTCATTCAGAATATCTTAATTATAGCAGAATTCAGCAAAAGATAAATAAGTAAAATCAATGAGTAAATGAAATAGGAAATCCTCAAAATGATCAGCACACTTTTTTTTTTTTTTAAAGATTTTATTTAATTGACAGAAACACAGCTGGAGAGGGAACACAAGCAGGGGGAGTGAGAGCGGGAGAAGTAGGCCTCCCGCTGATCCCAGGTCTCCAGGATCATGACCTGAGCCGAAGGCAGTCGCTTAACCAACTGAGCCACCCAGGCGTCCGATCAGCACACTTTTAAAATGTCTTTGTATCGGGGCACCTGGGTGGCTCAGTTGGTTAAGCGACTGCCTTCAGCTCAGGTCATGATCCTGGAGATCCGGGATTGAGTCCCACATCGGGCTCCCTACTGGCAGGAAGCCTGCTTCTCTCTCTCTCACTCCCCCTGCGTGTGTTCCCTCTCTCGCTGTGTTTCTTTCTGACAAATAAATAAAATCTTGAAAAAAAAAAGTCTTTGTATCAAAGAAGAAATTACAAGAGAAATTAGAAAATTGGGGGAACTAAATATAAAGAAAACAATTCCATTTCAAAATTTGGGGATATAGTTAAAGCACTGTTTATATCTTTGAAGGTTTATATTAATAAAGTGTGCAGAGTACAAAATCAATGATCTAAACTTCCCTTACAAGAAACTTAAAAAATCATAAAAAATTAAAGCAAGCAAATTCATAAAGATGAGGAAAAACTTAGAGAAAATAAACTTAAGAAAAAAATAGAAATCAATAAAATTCAAAGCTGATTCTTTGAAAAGGTCAACAAAAGTAATAAACTAAGTAGATGGATCAAAGAGAAAAGAGAGAGAAAACACAAATGACCATTAACAGAAATAAAATAAGCAGGATCACAACTGATCTGACAGTCATTAAAAGGATAATAAGGAAATATGATGAAGAACTTTATTTCAATCAACTTGGGGACATAAATGAATTACACAAACTCCTTGATGGCATAAATTACAAAACTGACTCACAGAGAAACAACTGACTAGTTCTATATTTACCAAAGAAATTGAATTCATTACTTAAAAGCTCTCCCAGAAGAAAACTCCAGGCCCAGGTGGCTTCCTAGGAGAATTCTACTGAATATTTAAGAGAGGAATAATACCAATCACACATAAATTCTCTTGGAAAATAGAGAAGGATGCAATAATTTCCAAAGCACTTTATGAGTCTGGTGTTAGCCTATTATCACCTTCAGACAAAGACATTATAAGAAAATAAAGCTAAAGACCAATATCCCTCAAAATACTAGACGCAAAATCCTTAACCATATCAGAAAACTTAATCAAGCAAAATAAAAAACAGATAATATGTAACGATCAAGTATGGTACTATTCCAGGATCATAAGTTTTGTTTAACATTCTAAACTCAATATAATTCTCCCATATAAAGAGAATAAGGGAGAAAAGCATATGATCATCTCAATAGATGTAGTAAAAACAAAATTTTTCAAAATGCATCATCCACTAATTCTAAAAGTTCTCAGCCAAATGTAAATAGGGTGAGAGAAGGAAACATTCAGCTAACACCATACTTAATAGTGAAAACTAAATAATGTCTTGTTCTAAGACTGGGAATAAGACAATAATGTCTGTCATATTTATTTTATTCTACATTATGTTAGAAGTCCTAGCCTATGGGGTACGGGAAGGAAAGATATAAATTGCTTTTACTTTGTAAATATTATCATGATATACGTAGAAATTCCTAAGGATGCTACTGAAAAAAAAAAAAAAAGAGTTACCCTAACTCTAACTTTTGAATGAATGTAACAGCATTACATGATAACCCAAGACTAGTATACCGAAACCAATAGGGTTTCTAGATATTAGCAATGAAAATACAATAGCATTAAAATCTATATAATACTTAGAGACAATTTTAAGAACATACAATGAAAATTGAAAGATTGCTGAATGAAGTTAAAGAGGACATATATAATTGGGGAACTATACAAAGCTCATGAATTAGGAGACTAAATACCGTTAAGGTATCGATTCTCTCCCAATTTATTTATAAATTTAACACAATTGCAGATAAAATCCCAATAGACAACTTTTAAAGAACTTGTCAAACTGATTCTACAGTTTAAATGGAAGTATGAATACATAGAATATAAAATTTTGAAAAAGAAAAATGCATTTGGAGGATTTATACATCCTGACTTCAAACAATAAGCAATGTAATACAATATTGGCATCAATATAGATATTTAGATAAATGTTATGAAATTGAGGGTTGAGAAATAGATGTATAATTGTATGGTAAATTAGTTTTTGACAAATTCACAAAATGAATTGATGAGGGAAAATCTGCCTTTTCAATAAATTGTGTTGGGATTAACTAGATATCAATATGGGAAAAGGGGGGCTTTTGCATTTTCCTAATACTATACACAAAATTTTCTTCAAAATGGATTATGGACATAAGGGCTTTAAAAGTGGAAAACTTCCAGGGGTGCCTGGGTGGCTCAGTTGGTTAAGCGACTGCCTTCAGCTCAGGTCATGATCCTGGAGACCTGGGATCGAGCCCCACATCGGGCTGCCTGCTCGGCGGGAAGCCTGCTTCTCCCTCTCTCACTCCTCCTGCTTGTGTTCCCTCTCTGCCTGTGTTTCTCTCTGTCAAATAAATAAAATCTTTTAAAATAAAAAATAAAAAATAAAAAATAAATAAAAGTGGAAAACTTTCAGAAAAAATATGACAAAATATTTGCAATCTTGAAGGCCAAGGTAGCATAGGGAACACAAAATGTAGGAGTCACAAAAGAAAAATAAGTTGTGATTAAATTTTCCCAAAATTAAAAACTTGTGCTTGTCAGAAAATTCTGTTAGGAAAATTAAATGGTAAGTCACAGATGGTGAGAAAATATTTGCAAAATGTACATGTTACAAACTACTTGGATTATACAAAGAAGTCTTACAACTCAATAATAAGACAACCAAGTAAAAAATGTGCAGATACTTTGCAAATGAATAAGTCAGGGAAAAGGTGTGCACATCATTGGTCACTTAGGAGATGGAAATTAAAACCACAATGAGGCACTGCTGTACACCCACCACGAACACAACAATTAAAAACAAGTGTTGGCAAAGATGTGAAGCAAATGGAAATTTTATGAACCATACGTGGGAGTGTTAAATGACAGTTGGAAGGACAGCAGTGATTCAGAATGGGGAGAGTATGTAAAGGGGCAGGATGATGGGGAACCAAGCCACAGCTAATCCAGAATTGTCCAGTGAGGCAAGTCTTGAGATTATCTGTTATATAACGTAACTTTGCAAAGGCTAATGAATAGAGTTGTATTTAGGCTTCCATATGGTGCCTTAGTTCTTCTTCCTTTTCTGTGCAGAACATTTTTTTGCTGAATTTATTGATATTTTTCATTATTGCTTCATAATTTGAATGGTAATTTCCACTTTCCAACTGTCCTGTGATCATTTACTTAAAAGTCCAGCTTTTCCCAGTAATTTGAAATGCCACCTTTATCATATATCAAATATCCACATATACTTGCTCTACTTTTGTACTTTCCATTCACTTTCATTGTTTTGTCTGTCTGTTCTTAGACATATCACACTGTTTAAATATAGTGACTTTACAAAAGTATGGTTTACTATGCTTTTTTCAACATTTTCTTGACTATTTGCTTCTGTATTTCAAGATTCAAATTTTCTAGCTTCACAGAAAACATCATTATTTTTATTGGAATCACATATTTTCATATGTCATTTTTTATATTAACTCAAATAATATTGACTCTTTAGGATTTGAAACACCCAATCCAAGAATATAGGGTGTCTTTTTGTCTAATCGTGTTTATTTTTGTATTTTGCAATAGTGCTTTATAATTTTCCATGTATAGATTATACATATTATTTTATTTCTGTTTTGTTGTGGGCTCTTCTATTATTTTTTCTAACTAATAATATTAATTTTATATGTTAATCTTTTATTTATCATGGCATATTATGGAATTATATCATATTTATAATTATGTTTTCATTGATCCTTTTCAAGCACACAAGTACAATAAATTTTATACATATTTGTAATCTATGCGTTTTATTTTATACATACATTTTATACATATTTATATTGTATATATATTAAGAAACATTTTTTATCTTTTCTTCTATAATTATTATAGTTCTAATTATTTTTTGTAGTCACATTGGATAATCCTTTTTTAAAAGACTTTATGTATTTGAGAGAGAGAGTGAGAGAGAGCATGAGAGGGGAGAAGGTCAGAGGGAGAAGCAGACTTCCTGTGGCGCTGGGAGTCCGATGTGGGACACGATCCTGGGAGTCCAGGATCATGACCTGAGCTGAAGGCAGAGGCCTAACCCTCTGACCACCCAGACGCCCTGGGTAATATTTCTAATACAACAACGGTATGCAAATGCATCATTTTCTTACTGCTGTCTCAGTGAGACTTTATCAAGTGTTTCCCTATACATAAATGTTACATTTTGGGTTGAGGAATGGAAACAGACACACTCACACACAGACACATACACATACACAAAACATAATCATTTTAGGATGATCCATTTTAGGATGAAGTCATTAAATCTTATTTCAGAAATTTTTTTAAGTTAGTAATTGATGTTGAATTCTGAAATAACTTTTAAGCATATAGGGAGAAGCATGATAATGTTTCCTTAATTATACTAATGCGCTGACTGACAATTATGGCTTTTTAAAATTTGAACCATTTTCGCATTGTTGAAGTATACCCCACTTGGTCAGCGTACATTATTTTTTAATGTACCATTTTGTTTTGTTTGCCAATATTCTATTTTAGATTTTTGCATTGTTATACATAAATAAAATTGTCTTTAATTTTCATTGTTGGAATTTCCAGCTTTATAGTTTCAGTGGTTCTCATCCCATAAAAATATTCTGAATATTTTCCTTTTCTTCAGTAATCTCTGTGATGATGTTATTTGCATGTCTGCCTGATTGGTATGTTTTTTGGAAGAATATGTACAAGAAATTAGAATTTGTTAATGGCCATCATATAATGGAAACCTGGAATATTTATCTTAATATATAACATTGTGCATGATTACTGAAGAAATCTTACAAAGTACATATGACAAAAAGAAAAATACACTAAAGCAACAATGCTAATAAAAGCAACAATCTTTTACTACTTTGAATAATCTCTTCAATAGATAATTTAAAAAAGCAATAGTGACCAAAATCAGAAGAAAAAAGTATCTTATATACCTCTTCTTTTACTAGAATATTGGCCTGGGGACCTTAGCTTTTAATTTATTACTACATTTTATTTCCTTTATATTAAAAATATTTTAAAGTATTTGATATACATGGCTATTCTATTAAGCTAGTGATTCTATAATGTTGGAAGACTGAAAGATAACTCTTTTAAAAAAATAGGAAATACCTCAATTTAATCTAACCAGATGAGATAATAATTTAATGTTAGTTATATGCTGTCAAATAAACAAATAAAATCTTTAAAAAAATGTTAGTTATATGAACAACCAGAAATTGATTAAAATTTGAGATAATAAAAAATTTATTGAGTACTTATTTTAACCTGTCACTTTAAAAACTTATTTGTAAAAAAAAATATGTAGTTATTTGTATACTCACTGAACTTAATACCCTAGGTAATAGTTTCAGATTCTTCTTTATGATTGGATCTGACTGCCAAATTCAGGTATTTTTATCTAGATACTTGATACACACTTTTTTTTTTAAGATAACAAAAAATATAAAGGAAAAGATTTGAAAAAAATGGAAAGATTTGCTTTTTGTTTGTGTCCTCTGTTTAGTTTTCCTCTCTTTCTCTTTTGTTAATCTTTTCTGGGTTATTAGAAGACTTTTTAAGCATTTCCTCTTATTTTTATTTACAGTATTTTCAGTTTTCATAGTGGTCATCCTGCATATAACAATATCCATATGTGAGTTGTTACAGTCTGCTGTTTTCAATATTTTATCTTTTTGAGTATAATTAAAAAAATTTTAGATCCTTTTAATATCCCCAGTTGTTTGTTTGTTTGTTTGACTTTATCTATTTTTTTTTTACTTTAACTATTTTTTTTTTTTTGAGTATAGGTGACACACAATGTTACATTAGTTTCGCGTGTACAACTTACTGATTTGACAAGTTTATACCTTATGCTGTGGTCACCATAAGTGTAACTGCCATCTGTTGCCATATCGCTATTAAAATGACATTGACAGTATTCCTTATGCTTTACTTTTTATCCCCATGATTTACTCATCCCATAACTGGAAGCCTGCCTCTTCCCCTCCCCTTCACCCATTTTGCCCATCTCCCCACTCCCCTGCCCCTTTGGCAACCATCAGTTCTCTGTATTTATAGTTCTGATTCTGTCTTTTGTTTCTTTATTCATTTTGTAAGATTCCCTTTATGAGTGCAATCTTTCTCACTCTGACTTCACTTAGCATAATGCCCTCTAGGTTCATCGTGTTCTCACAAATGGCCCTATTTCCCTTCTCACCTTTTAAACATAGCTGTCTTTAGTATTTACTCCACATTCTTTAAGTACCACATTACATGATGCTATAATTTTTGTTTTATTCATCAAAAATGATAAAGGAATGCCATGAGAAATAGGTCTGTCTGTTACACTGATGCATTTTTGCCCATTCTGATGTTACTGCCTTCTGAAGTTCAAAGCCTTCTATTGTCATTTTCTCTCTATTAAGGAACTTCTTTTTGTCACTCTTTAACAGTGTATTTGCTAACAATAAATTGTCTTAGTTTTCCTTCTTCTAAGAATGTTTTTATTTCTCCTTCACCTTTAAGGATATTTTCATCAGATTAGAATCTGCAGTTGAGTTCTTTTCTTCCAGTATTTGAAAAAATGTGTCATTTCCTTCTGGTCTCTGGGGTTTTAGAAGAGAAATAGGTTTTTATTTGATTTGACGTTTTCCTATAAGTAATGTGTCATTTCTGTCTGACTTCTCTGGGGATTTCTTCTTTGTCTTCAGTTTTTAGAGGTTCAATTACAGCGTATCTTGGCATGGATATCTTTGGGTTTATTCTATGTGAGGTTTGCTTGGCTTCTTGAATCTGCACATTTATGTGGGTTATATTGTCCCACAGCTCCCTGAAACTGTTTATTTTCAATCTATTTCCTCACTGTTCACATAGTAAACCCTAAAGATTTGTTCTCAAGCTCACTGATTCTATTCTCTGTCATTCTCGTTCTCCTACTAATCGCATTAGTCAGTTGTCCAGTTTCACTTATCATATTTTTCAGTTCTATAATTTCCATTTCATTCTTTTAAAAAATAATTCCTATTTCTTTGTTGAGATTTTCTAGTTTTTCATTTGTCTCAAGAGACTGTGTAACTGATCACGGAAACATTTCTCTGATGGTTATTTTACAATCTTTGTCAAATTGTCCCAACATTTGATACATCTTGGTGCTGGCATCTGTTGGTTGCTGTTCTAATTCATGGCATAATTATCTTGGTTCGGAATATAATGCATAATTTTTTATTGAAACCTAGACATTTTGGACTTTATCTTAAGAGACTCTGGTTCCTATTTGATCATCTTTTCTGTGCAGGCCATGCCTCTGTTAAAATACATCTGATGGTCTCAGTGATAGTAAGTGTTCAGCTTCTTGAGGGGTCTGTTGTACCTCACGGTGGCACAAGTGGGCCCTGACTCACACGGCTTTGTTGCTACAAGGTGGTTGGAAGTTTCGTTCTGCACTGGGCTCCTCTGATACCAGCGGAGTTCCAGGTCCTGCCATTTATTGTGACTTCTTCTGCCTCCTTGATGCCAGACTTGAGGGGGCAGGAGGCTCAGCTCCATATTGGCCCCTGCCAATGCCAGGGCTGGGGACATTTAGAGGAAATGGACTGTCAGCTGCCCTACCTCATACTACTTTACTCCACTTCCTTGACGCTGAGTGGGTGTGGCGTTCAGCTCTCCACTTGGCCTTGTTGACCCCAGGGCAGGGGTGAAAGCATGCTTACAGCTCCAAACGGTACCTGTTTAGTGTCCTTGATACCAAGTCAAGGTGGGTGCTCAGCTCTCTAAGAGCTGCACCACCCCCGGGGGATATTGGAGCACTGCCCACTTCCATGGGCAAGAGATCAAAGATCAGCTCCCTTCTCAGCCCCTTGTACATCCAATGAAGAGGGGATTCAGGGACTGCCTGATTTTGCTTGGGCAGGGAGGGGGGGTGGAAGATCAAAATCCACTCCAGAGCTGAACCTGCATGGGTGCCAGGTATTATTTTTTTTTCCCTTGGTGTTTGACTAAAGTAGGGCAGGTATTGCCGAGAAGATTTTCTAACTTGAGGTCACGCGTTTTCTGGTCCCTTGGCTTGGAATGAATGGGCTTTTGTTGAAGGTTTTCGTTTTGTTTTGCTTTCTTTTCTTTTCTCTCTTTCTCTCTTTCTTCCTTTCTTTTTTGTGTTCTTTTGCTTTGTCTTTTTCGTTGGTTTATGTTTTGGTGTGTACCTTTACAGTCTTCTGCAACTCTCAGATCTGTGAGATAGTGTGAGGCAATCAGGAGACTTAGGGAACTCACTGATGTATTATTCCTCAGGATTCAAGGTCTCTTGCACCCAGCTTTCCTTCCGCCTTTTGGAGAATCCCTATACTTGCTTGTTGTGTCATGTTCAGAGTTGTTTAATTGTGAAAGGGAGGGTCTGGGAAGAATGGGGTTACTCCTCTTCCACTGTGGCAGAGTCAGAACTTCCTATGATAGAAAGATTTGAAATTTGTAAAACCACAATGAGTCTTTATTATTTTCTTATTTCACATGTTGCACACAAATCTGGTCAGGGATTCATTTGGCGGCCCAACCCTCCTTGTCAAATCAGACCCTAACAGATCAAGGGCAGGCCAGGTTTAAGAGATCATCAATCTGTTAAAGGAAAGTGAAGGGAGAAACCTTTTCCCTGAGTAACTAAGGCAGAGTTTTTTAATATGTCTTTAGATGATAAATTGTAAGTGGGAATGTTTGATCTAGGGACAAGTGTAATATTTCCTCTGGATTTATATCTACCATTTAGCACCACCAACTTCAGTTCATGAACACATCTAATGATAAATAACCCTTTTAAGTTAATTTTTCTATATCTAAAATAGTGGCCCAGTGGGAAGTGATGACCAATCCATTCCCCAGTGGTTTCAGGTAGGGAAATAACTGAATTCGTCATCAATCTTACACTTCAGTCCTCCAGGGAAGATTATCTTTGTAGAACATTGTAAAGATAAATAAATTTAAAAGATTATTAAAGAGAGATTATAAATCTAAGCAGGTCTCAATTCTGGGCACTCAATAGGGAATTAGGAAAAAAAATAATACCAAAGGGTTTGCACTGCCCCGGATCTATTAAGTAAAAATATCTTGAGTGAGACCTGGGCATCAGTATTTTTTAAAGCTGACTAGGTGATTCAAATGTGCAGCAAAGACTGAAAATAACTCATCCAGGCAGGTGGTGTTTTCCTTGACAGGGGAATTTATCTGTTATAACAAATTGCATCTACCATACCAGATAAAAGCTCACACTGAATAGATGTTCTGGGGACGTGAGACAGCCAGCTCAAAACCATTTCCTTTAAGAGTGTTCTTAGAAGCTTTGCTAGTGGTTTTTGTTTTGCTACCAGAAAATCCTTTCAAACCAGGACAAAGAATGGACAATGCTCTAAAAATATTTCCTCCCAACAGGTAAAGAATCAAATGTTATGATTCTGGAGAAATGGATACTTCAAAGTTGAGCTCTCTCATACAGAAATGGTGCTCATAACCGTCAAGTTGAGCACACTGTATTCCTTAACTTTGGGATCCATGACATTCTGACCGATGGAACAGAAACTTTACCTTGAAGGAAGTACTTGCAATGAGCCCACCAGGTATAAGGCACGGAAGCAATTGGATTTACTATGTAGTGAACTTTCCCTGAACCCTCTACTCTTGTGAAGAGCTCACCTTCAACCTGACAAATCAGGTTGATAAACCTCAGTTTGTCCATGGAGAACATTCATAAGCAAGAGTTTGCATTTTTGAAACTTCAGGGATGGTTATCTATACTAGTGAGTTAGTTGCACCTGGAAAATGATGGGACATTTACCCAGGGGAATGACAGTAATAATATCTAATTCCTCAATCTGGGAGGGGATACGGGAAGCTGTGTACAGGCCCACAGGTTATAATACAGTTTTAGGCTTCATAGCAAAAAGCAAGCCTCTGTGTTGGTGAGATCTTGCAAAGAGACATGATAGAAGTTTCTGGATGAGGTGAGTATTGTTATTAGGGTAAAGGCATCAAAGTCTGGTTAAATCACCCTTCAGAAAATGCAACTTTCAGTTGGTCATTAAGTTATTCTCCCTTAGGGGCATAGACAAAGGATTGGAGAACACCAGCCATAGCTTTTTCCTAGGAATGGTAAACCTGTTGACTATGATGAAATGGATCTCTCTTTAAGTTTTGATAGTCTGTGTCCCTGAGTGGCCTATCACGGGCTCTGACAAATTAAGAGAGTTTCACAAATGATCTCATTTACAGAGTGCTACTAGGATCTCTCCCTGTCCAGGTTCTCCTTAATTCTTACTGGTACTGCTGACACACCTGCAACAATTGGCGCTGGTTTCCAGGTATTTTTGAGAATACCATGTTTCTTTTGATTTAGAGTTTAAGATTTGGGATTTTGTGTTTAAAAAGGTCATTTTTTTTGGCTTAAAATAAAACAATGAGAAGTCTTGATTGTGGCACAATGTTAGACAACTTAGCTTCTAGAAACTTTACGAGTAAATTTAGCAACCAGTTAGAATCCACATAAGTAACCCATATGTTTAAACCTAGTTGTGTATGAAGGTGCAAACAGAAGACCCTTTGGAATCTGTGCCATCCTTAGATTTCAGAGAAGGGCTAATAGTTCACTTAACGCTCTAGAGACAGAGTTGGTTCAATTAAAAATTTATTAAATGCTGACTGCATGCTAACATACAAAGAAATGCATAAAATGTGGTCTCTGTCCTTTAGAGACTTACAACTGACCACAATCTTTTTATTTTCAGTCAAACTTGACCATAAAAAGTGCCCCAGTTTTGGAAAGTGTTAGACAAAAGTCTAACTTCTGTTTCAATGGCTCACTAATGATTACATATGTAACTCACTAAGGTCCATCATTCTAGCCTTAAATATAATCACTGTAAGTTGACTCATTCATCTCTCATTGTGCATACTATTATTGAAGCTTTTTTATATAAAGAATTCTATAAACATTCAAAGTGTATGAATAATGGCTCACTAGAGCAAATGCATAATCTTAGTTGGTGACTCTTAAAGTCCTTACAGGCAATCAACCATATTTTCAATATTTATCAGCCACTTCTTACATGTCTGTATCCAAAAGGAGTAACAGACTCATCATCTAAATCTATGAGGAGCTACATCACATAAGAAGCATATAAAGCTTGCTGCATGGTTATTAGGTTCTCTAAAAATATCACATGAGAGTAAAATGAAAATAAAAGTTCATGATGGGTACATATAATGCTTGAAAATATTTGATTCATTTTCACTTAATGATAGTTGAAAATTTCTCTAAAATGAAGATGATTGCTTCAACATATATGAGATGTTAAAGCAGAAATTTAAGAGAAATAAATTCCATTTAAACTTCATAAGCAAATAACTAGTCAAGGGATGTCAGCTGCATTATGTTACCGCTTCCCATATTGGCTAACTAAATTATGTGCTCATTAGTTTACTGAGTTAATAAATGAGAGGCTTAAAATGTACACGCTCTTACAAGTGAAATATTTTCACAGAGCCAAAGGAAGCTTGACTAATTTGAGTTAGATTTAAATCCTTTGTCTTCCGTAATGATTAATACCATGAGACAATAAAAGAGTAATCAGCTTCTAATTCTGACTTGGCCTGTGACTCACCAAGAGAACGTGGGAAATTCTCTGAGCCCATGGGTCTGCATCTCCTCGTCTATGAAAGAACAAAACAAAACTGATTCTCGGGGTCCTACTAGTTCCGTGACTCTGGGCCATCGAACAAAGCTTCTAAGGGGTCTTATATTTATAACTTAATCTTACACATCATGAAATTGGTCTGGTGTTATTAAAGCACAGTCTTATAAAATGAAGGTCATTTAAAGACTGAAATATATCCTAGGCTCAGAAAAACTCTGGGGCTAAGACCCATGATATAGCTGCAGTAATTAAATTGCTGAGCTCTCAGAGCAGAATGGGGTTGATGATGTATTATCTCAAAGTATGATAATGTAAATGAAAATGCTTTGTAAACTGTTTGGAGCTGTATAAATGTCAGGTATTAGACATTACTATTTGCTCCACTGAGGGACCAGCTCACAGAACTGGCTTCAACAAGGCCATGTAATAAGTCAAAGACATTTGGAAGAAAATACATTTTTTATTCTGTCGTTCCTTCAATTCCTTCTTCCCACCAATATTTATGGAGCTGCTTCTACTTCTAAACTGCCAGCAGAAAAATTAAAGGGGTGTCTAAGACTATTAGTATCTTCAACAAGTTTGCAATAAATATGTATGCAAAAAAATCATCTACTTTTTTGTAGTGGTTTTATGTGTAGACTATTTTTCCTAACTAGGTTTTAAGTTCTTTGATGACTCAAATTAGACTTTTATTTCTTTTTTTTTGGTAAAGATTTTATTTATTTATTTGAGAGAGAAAGAGAGAGTGAGTGAGAAAGAGCATGAGAGGGGAGAAGGTTAGAGGAAGAAGCAGACTCCCCGTGGAGCTGGGAGCCCAACGTGGGACTCGATCCCGGGACTCCAGAATCATGACTGGAGCTGAAGGCAGTGGCTTAACCAACTGAGCCACCCAGACACCCCTAGACTTTATTTAGACATCCTTCATCATGTTCAAGGACTATGGGGCATAGTGATCCTAAACATTTCTTTGATGGAAGAATTAAAAATAATCTCTGTGATAGGGCTTAGACTCTTTAAAGGTCTAAACAAATATAAGTTATTGCCATTATTTATGTCTGAAACTTTCTCTTGTATAAGACATCTAGACAATTAGGATTTATAGTTTTAGAAATGATACCGAACCAGTAGCAACCTAAAATAGCAATACAAAAATAACAACCAACTTTTATGGAGGACTAATAATGTGCCAGACACTGTTATGTGATTATATTCATTATCATATTTACTCCCCACAATAATTCCATTAAGTTGGAGATTATTATTATTCCCACATTATAGATGAATAGACTAAGTTTTAGAAATAACCAAAGTCACAGGGCTAGTGAGTAGCAGAACTAGAAAATAAATCCAGAGAGTAGAGTTACCTATACCGGAGAGGGAACACCATTACTGAGATCCTCATCGACCTGATTTGCCACATTAAAATGATCTAGAACTTTAGATCACTCTATACTAGAGGCTCTTTACGGAGGACAATTTTCTATTCAGGAAATATTTGACGATGTCTAGAACATTCTCTATTAGAGAGCTCCCCCACAGCAAACAATGATCCAGTCCAACATGTCAATAGAGAAACCCTGATCTAGATCTATTTTTTCATTCCAGGACAGTTCTGTTGGAATCAGTGACTTTATTCTTTTTTTTTAATTGAGGTATTATTAGCATACAACAATGTATTAGTTTCAAGTGTACTACATAATGACTCGATATTTGTATATGCTGTGAAATGACCACCACAATAAGTCTAGTTACCATAGTTACCATCCACAGGGACTTCCTTCTAATGGCTGGGGCAGTCAGGAACAAACATGATCTGAAAGGCCAACACAAGAGCTCAGATAAATGTATGGATGCAGTTCATGATCCCCGAGTTTTTATGGATGGCAATACAGTGTGGGATATATATTTTTTTTTCCCGGAAGGTAAAAACGGAATTCTGCTTTGATATTTACTATTTTTTGGTTCAATTTGGAATTTGTAAAGATTTTGTTTATAGTTCATCTTCCCCCTCAACACCTTGTTAATTTAGAACAATGTCTTATAGTTTTTTTCCTAAGTCTAGAATATAGCTAAAGTCTTTCCTATATTTGAGACTCTTTCCATATAACAGTTATATGGCTTTATCTATGAGTAGCTAAGATAAATAGCTATAGCAATTTCATGAAGTCACATTTCTTGATAATCTCTGGATTTTCAGGGACCATTAGAGATCCCTAGGTGAATCTTGGAATAATGAAAAGTACATTCTAGCAAATACTTTAGGTACTCTGCCATTGCTGCCTTGATTTAGAAACACATTTCTAAATCAATTTTTTTTTTTTTTGCAATTTTAACTTGTAATAAAATGAGTCTTAACAAAAATGCCCTTTGCAATCTAAATGCTTGGGTTAGAACAGCAGGCCAAATTGAGAATTAATTAACATTTCGAAGTCATAGTGCTATATAACTTACTCCTAAATTGTACTCCAAGTAAAGATTGATTTGCACACCATAGCAAAACAACTTTTCCCTCTTTCCATGCTTCTTTGTACGGGAAAATATGGATGACATATATTTAGAGAATAAGATTAAATAATACAATCATTAAATGTTTTTGATGAAGCCATAATAATATCCTGTTACAGAATCCATGTCCTCTAAGTCATCTTTAAAACTTTGAGAAAACAATTATTAATGCATAAAGAAGACAGAAAACCAACCAGTACTGAACACATTAGTATAATTTATGTATTCATAAGACTGATAATAGACATTTATTTCTAAAAATCCTTAAAGCATAGGTAATAATGGAGCCAGTCAGCAATTTGCCACTTGAAATTAATCACGCTCTTCATATTCACAACATTCAATTTTTCTTGCTATTTGAGAGAGTAATGATTAATTGATAAAAGTTTAACAAGTGCACTAAGAGCAGGTGCTCCTAATTGCAAAGTCTTGAGAATGATTCTCCCCCAACCTACTTTATGCTAATTTGTACAGCATTAGTCATAACACTTTATAATTTTACTTTTAAAACAACTTTTCTTTTAGTCATCCTAATTTAATTAAGAATTTTAACTAGTCCCATGTATCAAGAACATCAATGAATTTTAAATTCGTGGGTTTGATTACCATAAGAGATTAACAAGAAGACTCATAAAAATGCACTGCTGCCTATTAGCAGCATCAACACTGCGTAAATTAGAATTTGTTAATTGGTTTAAGCAAATGTAAATCCCATTTTTTGAAATTTTATGAACTGAAAAATTGATTATATTTTTGTGAGCCCCCAGAAATATCTTATTAGCGATGATATTTCTTTCAGTAGTTCCTGAAATTATACTTGTATTTTAGTCACAAATATTTCTATTCCATTTATTTCACAAATACCTGATCATAGCATTCATTTTTCATCCACACATGTTTGCCCCTCACCATCCACACTATTAAATGAATACTTAAGTACACATTTTTCTTTCGTCTGTCTTTCCTCTCAGCAAGACAGATAAAATATGCATTCTCGGTAGGGTTTGTTATTTTGTACTTTCAATATTAAAGTGTATGTAATTAATTAAGTTTCCTTAAACACTCTGTGTTTATGACAAAACCTACAGATGCTTTTACAAAGATGAATTTGAAACACCCTTCCAGGTATGCAGATTTATACTGTTTGCCTCAAGGAAATAGACCCAGCAATCTTGCATTTTATAATTATGAGAGCCAAAGCTGTATTTCATTATGCATAGTGGGATGGGGTGGTCTCTTAGCAATGGAAGATCAAAATCTATTCTCTTGCAAGTTGCTCCCATGCTGTGCTACAGTCAAGAAACTGAGGGCAGAATTTAGGACAGGTCTACCCTATTCTTATGGCTGAGTCTACAGACTCTAAGCAACAAGTGGGGGAAATAGGGCATTGGATTAGATTGTTCTGTGAACTGTGTACTGTTTTCCAGATAATGTGACTCATTTGATAGTGGCTGCTGACAATCTCCCTCTGCCTCCTAACTCCTCTGGCCCCTCCCAGAACTGTTTTTGAAAATCACAATGCTTGATAATCTCTCCTAAAGGCTCCAAATTGAGCAGATAATTATTTGGGTTCAAAACCTCTTGCATTAATGCATTATCCTAAATTAGTGTAATTAGATTAGTCTATCCATGATTAGCTCCCAAAGGGATATGGCACAGGATAAGACCACAGGGTAAAGGGACCGCGAACTTAGTGCCTTCCCCTTTGACCAATGGGGGTGGGATGGGACCCAACATTCACAGAGCTCTTGCTTCATGTTTGTAGTTCCTTGTCTTGTCATCTTCGGGAAGGAACTGAGACTCAGACAACTAGTCATGGGAACCAAGTAATAACAAGCAAGCATCCAGCCTCAGAGGGCTGCTGTAGGATCTCTGAGTTAACAGGTTGAGTCACTAGGAATCAGCTGGGTCATAAGGGAGCAGATGGGGGTCTTTGTTTCATGCTGATCCCTTCCTCCTGTTACACTTATCCCTTCCCAACATGATGTTCCTGTTATACTAGTTTAAAAGAAAAAAAAAAAAGAAAGAAAGAAGCTCAATTCCAAAAACCAAATATTGTTTAATAAATGTAGGTGTTAGTGGCATCTTCTAGAAGCCATTAAGATAATGATGAGGATAGGGCACCTCGGTGGCTCAAAGAGTTAAGCCCCTGCCTTCAGCTGAGGTCATGATCTCAGGGTCCTGGGATCGAGGCCCACATCAGGCTCTCTGCTCAGTGGGGAGCCTGCTTCCCCCTCTTTCTCTGCCTGCCTCTGTGCCTATGTGTGATCTCTCTCTCTGTCAAATAAATAAATAAAATCTTAAAAAAAAAGATAATGATGAAGATATATAGAATTGACATAGAAATATGTTCACAATTTATTGGCAGGGCTTTTTTTAAGTAATCTCTAAACTCAATATGAGGATCAAATTCAAGTCTACATTTTATTCATTGGTTCACTGAATATGTTGCATACCTAGTATCAGGTTCTGATCTAAGTCTTCAGTAGTAAATGAAACAGATCTGTCCTCATGAAACTCTCATTCTAGTGAGAGATATATAATATAGTTTCAGGAGTGATATTTTCTATGAAGAAAGGAGTGATATTTGAAAGGGAAAGGAATTTTGAAAGATAAGGAATGGGGTAGGTGAATGACATCTGACTAGATAAAGGGATAAGATATGGACCTAAGAACATTCCCAGCAGAGGGGAAAGTCAGAGTAAAATCTCTGAATTAAGAGTAAGAAGGCCAGACTCAGGGGGTGGAAAGACCAGATCTGAAACAAAAGCAAAATAAGGTGGGACAGCATGGAGAGAAAAGTAGAAAAGTCTGCAACGATGGCTGCAAATTGGAGATGCTCTAGCGCCTTCATTGTCCTCCCAGAGAATGGGTCGACAAAGGAAGTGTCATCTGCCCTGAGCCGGAGGTGGTTTTGAGTGCAGGAAGGTATCCAGGAATCATGTACCCTGTACATGGTGATATCCAGGGTATCTAATGCATTGTCTCACATCCAGTGGAGAGCACGCTAAATATGTTTAATTAAAAATAAAACATTATGTGAGCCAACCACTCACTTCTATGGGGTGTATGTTACCTTTGGAGCTTGAGGTTTCTTTGTTTTGTTTTTAAGATCTATTTATTTATTTGAGAGATGGGGAGGGGGAGTGACAGAGGGAGAGAGAACCTCCAACAGACTTCCCACTGGGCACAGAGCCTGATCCCACAACCTTGAGATCTTGACCTGAGCCAAAATTAAGAGTCAGACACTCAACCGACTGAATGACCCAGGCACCCCTGAAATTTTTAACCTCCATTTTAAGCCCAGCTAGTGAGCACTCCAGGACTGGCTATGCTGGGGAAATCGAGAAAGCAGTAATTGCTATTACAGGAAACTCCTGAGGGGAAGATTTTTTCCTAGGGACACTTCAGTGTTCTGATTCATCACCCTTTTCCCTCTTTTCTATGGGAACCTTAGTACAGTTTCTCCAGGAACAGAAGTTGTCTGTAAGTCTTACCATTTTGAATCTCCTCTCATAATGTGGAACTGGTAAACTTTACGGTCTGTCCCTGGTTAAAACAGGGATTAAAATTCTTGACTCTCCAGTTGGAATATTTTGGGAAATCCCCAAGCAAAACCATTCTACTTGAAGCCACAATTTCTTAAGCTACTAATCAGAAGAATAATATTTATCTTTCCCATAAGGTGGTGGGATGGTTGGTTAATAAATGCTTAAAGGGTGTTTTGAAGATCATAAGTGTCAGCCATTATTGTGATTATTATTAGCTGGTCCTACAGCTGACTCTTTCATCTTCTGTACATATGTCCTATCCACTGGAGGTATTAAATTTAAACCCAGCATAATTAATTAATGTTTATGAAGCATGTTGTGCATCTCAACTGTTCAATTACCAAGTGCAGTTATGAGAAACACCATAGCTTTGGTTTATATTACATCCTGATTGGCCTCATTTACATTACAGGTCAAATAGTCAGGGTCTCATATCTATATTCTGTGTGGTGCCCAGTGGCCTGCCGACATATTGAAACTATCCAATGAAACCATTGATGAGGCTCTAATCTCCTTTCCCCTACTCTTGATTTGCCTCCATATTAAAAAAGAAAGTAGACTAGACAGGAAGAAAGATGCTATCTTATTTTTGGCAAGAGATAATTCAAACTTGTTGCTAATGAGAATACGGAATCTTTTTTCTCCTGCTTACCAATAAGAAAAGTAAAAACTGTTTACTCTGGGAAGTCTGGTTGAATCACTCTTAAATCATTTTTAGTCCACGAAGTGCTTTGAATAATGGAGGAGCTAGAAGGGCCGCTGATTTAATTTTGTCTCCTGTGTTTCTTTAGTATCTTTGAGCTCTCTGGCATTTAGGGGAATAGCATGGAGAGAGAGAGAGAGTTAAGGTTGATTTTTTTTTTAAGAAAGCTATTAAAAGCTTTTACAAGGGACTTGAGCTTTAATAAAACCTCTCTGTATGCAGGAAGGCCAAATCTCCAGGGATTTGGAAAAAGGCAACCTCAAAGTTAAATATTTGAAGAGCAAACTAAATTCATGACTTTACCATCACATCCTTTCCTCTCCCAACCTCATCCTCTCTACAATAGATCCAACATTGGTTCAGCACATTCTTTTACCCCAAATCTCTGAGAGGTCACAGTGCCAAATTCCAAGAGCACATATTTGCCTGACATTTTAGTTTATAAAATGTTATATTACATATGTGTTAGTTTTCTATTGCTGCCATAATAAATGACCATAAACGTAGTGACTTAAAACAGCAGCTATTTATTGTTTCACAGTTCTGTAAGGCAAAAGTACAGGCTCGAGTTGGACTAGCTGGTTCTCTGCTGTGGGCTTCCCAAGGCAGAGACCAAGGTACCTGTGAGGCTGTCGTCCTTTCCCAAGGCTCTGGAGATGTATTTTCTTCCAAGCTCATTCACGCTGTTGGCAGAATTCAATTCCATGTGGTTGTAGGACTGGGGTCTCCATTTTTTGTGGCTGTTGGCCAGCAGTTAGTCTCAGTTTTTCCAAGCTGCCCACTGTCTTTTTTTTTTCTCCATCTGCAAAGCCAGCAATCATGGAGCAAGTCATTGTCAAGCTTTGAACCCTTCTGGCCTCCCCTTTCGGTTTCCCCTCTGCTTCTCAGTTAAGAAAATTCTCCTCTTGTAAGGGCTCATGTGGTTAGACTAGGCCCAGCTGCATAATCCAAACTCTTACTATATCAATGTCTATAACTTTCAATGTATCTGAAAAGCCTCTTTTGCCATGTAATATAACATATTCACAAAGGTTTTAGGGATTAAGGTGTAGGTATCTTTGGGGGGGGTCATTTTTCTGCCTGTTATTCTGTGTAATTATCATATCAGATAAGGAGGGCACAGTTATCCCAGTTTTACAGATGAAGAATTTCAGGATCTCAACAGTATATGTGATTTAACCCAGGTCACAGAGCAAACAAGTGGTAGAGATCAAGGGTAATGACTAAAATCTTTTTGTTTGTTTTTTTTTTTATTCTTTGATTTTAACAAAAATTTGAAGGGTGCTTAGTAAGTGTCAAGTTCTGTACTAAGCCTGGGAATGCAGGCATGAAAGACAAAATTTCTGCATTTAAGAGGTTCACAATTTTGCAGGCTAAATTGACAAATATGCAAGCAATTGTAATATAATTTGTAAAGGCTTGATAAAGAATCCAGAAGAAATATAATGTCAAGGAGGAAAAGAGTAGGCATGAGGAAAGACTTCCCAGATGAAATGATTTTTGGAAAGGCTTTCTAAGAACAAATAGGAGATCATCAGTTAGATATCTGGTGTGTAGTGAGAACAGCATGTGCAAAGGGCTGGTGACACAGAAGGCCAGGGATCCTTCAAGAACCAAAAAATGGGATAAGATGTACTGGTGGAGAAGAACTGACAGAGAAGCTCTAAGAGTGGGTAGAGCTGTATTATGAAGAGCTTTTTATAAAATATCCTCCTCCCTGTGCTCGTTAGGATCAGTTGCAGTGTTTGAGTCAGGTTTGACATAATCCAGTGAACATTCTGGAAAGATATAAAATGAAGAGATTCAATTAAATAAGGGCTGAGATGATAAATAACAGTTAACTATCAGATTCAAGGCACCTGCTAGATATTTTGAGAGTTACAAAAATATAAAATATATGCTTTTGTCCTTACAGATTCTTTCGTCTCATATCAGAACTCTTTTTGTTGCAAGAAGTAGAAAGCCAATTCAAATTAACTTTGGCCAAAGAAGAAGAATCTGTTGGTTCATATTCCTGAAAATCATGAAGATCTACGGCTTTAGAGCCAGATCTAGGGGCTCAGATGATGTGACTGAGAGCGTGTCTTCATCCCTGACTTCTGACCTCCTCTTTTAGAATCAATTCAGAGAGTGTTCCTTCATTTTGCACCCAAAAGGCCAGCAACACTTTCAGGTTTACATTGACTTTGCAGCTAACAATCCTAAGGAAAAGAGCATTTTCTTCCTCCTTGCGTCCACATGTTTCTGAAAATGGGCCCTGATTGTTCTGGTTTACACATGCCCACCCATGGGCCAATCACTGTGCTCACACAGACGGAGTGCTCTCAATAGCTTACCTGAGTCACACATCAACCTCTAGGAGGAAAAGTGGCTAACCTCATGTGTTGCAACTGAGAGGTCTTTAAAAAGACTAATGATAGATATTCTGAAATAAAGAACAAGAGGTGAATATACCCGGTCTCCACTACACGAGTGCATACAAATCACCCCTGGGTTTTGTTAAAATGCAGATTGTGACCCAGGAATGTTAGGGTACAATCTGAAATTCTGCACTTTTAACAAGTTCCCAGGCGATGTAATGCTGCTGGTCCATAGACCAGGTTTGGAGTAGCAAGGCACTGAACTATCTATTGAGGAAACCAAAAAGAGCATGTGGAAAGATAACCATAATAATAACAATTCAAGATGATGACAGCAGAGGTGTGAAAAGAGGGAATGTCAAACAAATTGTAAGAGCAATAGGCACCATAGGGAATTCAAAGAAGAGAGAATTTCCCTAAGCGAGGTCAGCAGTTCTCCAACTCTGGTCTACAGTTTGACCTGGAACGTTTATAAGGGGTCCGTGAGGTCAAAGCTGTTTTAATAATAAAATTAAGATGCCATTTGATTTTTTTCCCCTTGTGTCCACATGTAGGGATGGTACAAAAGCAATGATCAGACAAATAGCTGGTACCTAGCATGCATCACGGCAGGGGCTTCAAACCGCACGATGGTCACGGTGGTCGTTTTCATCACAGTGATTATATTCATTCCTCACAGGAAACAAAAGGGCAAAGAAGATGCCAGTTTTACTTCAGAATGCCCTTGATGAAGCAGTAGAAAGGATTGACTTTATTAAATCCCAACCCTGGATTTTATTAAATCTTTTTAACATTCTATGTGGTAAAATGGGAATTATGTATAAGACATTTCTGCTTCATCCCAAAGCATCATGGTTGTCAGGAAGGAAGCCACTTGTGTGATTAGCTGAGTTACAAGCTGAATTCAGTGACAAACTATAGTTATTCTAACTTAAGTATCTGAATATTTTTCTTAAAGACAAACAAGTGAGCCTCCTTCTTCCAGGAACACAAATGACAGCATTCATTCTTAATGACAATATCTAAGCTCTCAAGGAGAAATTAGAACTTCAGAAAATGCTTATCTGTTACCAGGAACTTCATAGTATTTGAACTCCGAGAGGCTTTTCTGGTAATATTGACAGTATATTAATGAACGTGATTTTTGATGTTGCTGTGTCATCACTTGGATTGTTTACATAATACAGTGACTCAAATTTTCCAAATGACCCATGCACAATGCTACAAAGATTATGCATGGGTAAAAAAATCCATTGAAATCGCAAGACAGGCATATAGATATAACTCCAGTTTGTGCAAAGCTCACAGATATAATTTCAGATTCCACACTGCAACTAGCCTTTAAGAAACTACTACTTCTCAGGTTTGAGTATAGTATCAAAAAGGAATACACAAAATTGTCTAGAAAGGCTGTTAAAATACTCTTCCCTTCCGAAATGTATATCTGTGAGAGCCAGATTATCTTCATATATTTCAGTCAAAACATATACTGCAGCAGGTAAATGCAGTAGGTGATATGAGAATGCCATATCCTCTGAAATCAGACATTAGAAGCATTGGCAAACAAAACCACTCCGGCCACTAAGGGATTTGCTTATTTATTTTTGACTTTGGCAAATATAGTTCTTTTTTTGTAAAAAGATGTCATTTATTTTAACATACTTTTGGTTTAATGGTATTTTAATGGCATTAAAACAAATTTAAAATTTTTAAAAGTGTTCTATTCTGTAAAATTTTTTAATCCACATAAACAAAGCCTCTTTGAGGTTCTTAATAGTTTTTCAGAATGTAAAGTGGTTCTGAGACCAAAATGTTTGTACCAGACAAGGCTTATCAGAAAAACTGGAGGTTCCTAGTTTTTAACTGCCACTGAATCATGGAAAATATTATAATACAGCCAACACATGTGTTCTTACTCTTAGAATAAGCTCCTATTAGCTAGTTGGACATAGATAAGCTTTTTGGGTATGATATTCAGAATAGAACCTATGCCTTTAGAATCTTTCAGACAAAAACTGAAACAACTCACCACTCCCCCAACAAATACCCAAAAGTAAATATAGTTCATCTAATTTCAATGGTCCTGAATAGAACAGGGCGTTAAATATTTGCCTGTTTAATTAAAATGTGATTTTTCAAAGTAACATTTAGAAATCAAGTTTCTCACATTTCTAAACGAAACACTACTTGGGCAGTTTCCTTTTGTTCTAGGGTTTACTGTTTTTTTGGGATGTCAAAACACACCTGACTAGTTTTGGGAGTCAGAAGTTCTATTTTTTGGCACTTGTTTTCTCTTCTAAAGCTACTGGGGTGAGATTTGGGTTACAGGAGAGTAGGCTGATAGATATATTCCACTCAGGGTTACCACCTCAAGGTAAAGTGATGAAACTCCTGATATGAATAGCTACATTCCTTCTATATGAAAATAAAGTGTTAGAAAAATAAAACTTGCCCCACAAGAAGCTTGGTACCACTGATTGTATTCCAGGTGTTTTTCTAGATGCCTTACAAAGGTTGACACATTTACCTCAACAATTTTATGAAGGACCAATGAAATTGAAGATCATAGAGGTTAAAATGTTACTCCTTAGCTATCGAATGGTAGGGAGCTCAGGCCACCTGACTCAAGAGATGTGTCCTTAATCAAGAGATTCTGTTGAAATAGTACTTTAAGTGGAGATGATTTTTAAAATAACATTTCAAATTAAGAGTTACTCAATTTGGGGGATGCCTGGATGGCTCAGTCAGTTA
Organism: Spilogale gracilis; assembly: GCA_004023965.1. Classification (NCBI taxonomy): domain Eukaryota; kingdom Metazoa; phylum Chordata; class Mammalia; order Carnivora; family Mephitidae; genus Spilogale; species Spilogale gracilis. The sequence goes on along the minus strand of PITA01007558.1, from coordinate 48,650 downwards.
AGCGTATGCCTTTGGCTCAGGTCACGATCCCAGGGTTTTGGGATTTAGTCCAGCATCCGGCTCCTTGCTCAGGAGGGAGCATGCTTCTCCCCCTTCTCCCTCTGCCTGCCGCTCTCATGTTCCTGCTCTCTCTCTCTCTCTCTCTCTCTCTCTCTCTCTGACAAATAAATAAATAAAATCTTTTTTAAAAGTTGCTTAATTTTTGTGAGAATAATTTGAATTGGGATTTGCTTGTGCTTTGGACACATATCCTATGCTTATCTCTTCCAAGAAGAGATGCAGGAGAGGCTGAGGCCACAGGAAACAGAAGTTAAAATGATTTAGAGTTGGCAGAAATCTGTCATGCTCCTTAAACTCTGCCAACAAAATTACAACCAAAGGCAGAAATATGCAAACCTGGTTCACTGTTACTAGTGACAAATGGCTTTGTCTTTTGTACTTTATCTTGTAAATGTTCTTGAGTTCTGCATAATATAATATTTTGTTTTAGTATAATAATCATTTTTTAAGATGACTTACCATTGAATAAAAATGATTCTCCAAGAAAATCCAGTGCTACTGTTCTTTGTATCTCGAGGAAGAGCCTATTACACCGTCCCAATCTGAGAGAAGGCTGGCCCCATAGAATCCTTGGAAGACCAGGAAGATTACATCTTTTTAGTAGCTCCTCTTTGCGCACTATTCCTCAGGGGCTCTATATGTTCAGTTGCATGACTCTAAATAAATTGATAGCAAGAGCGAACCATGGGTGGGGGTGGAGGGCAACTCTGCAAGCTAGCTAGGTTTGGCGAAGTCACTGAATGGTCCCTCTTTCACTGTTCCTTTTCACTCACGCCCAACGTTAAGTCAAACATGTTAAGGGACAAGGAGGGCAGGAAGAGGTGTGAAACTGACTAGGTCTGAGCGTAATCGGAGATGATGGGGGATGGTGGGGACTGGGGCACACTAGAAAGCACAAGGACTATTGAATGTGGGTAGCACTACACATCTTCTGTCCAGTAAGAATGGTCCCCAGGTTTGCCCAATATTCTGATTTTTTTTAAATTAGAGAAATAAGAGATTATATAAAGCATACATTTTTAAATGTTCATAAATAATTCAATTTTATAAAATGTGTGGCCAATGAAAAGAGTTTCAGACATCTGGCCTATGTTGTATGTTTTCCAGAGCATGAAGCAACATTGATGTTGCACAGTTAGGTCTTTAGTTGATATCTAGAAGGATATTCTCAGGCCATGTGGGTCAGGAAATCTGTGAGAAGAGGAGTTTCTGCCCTCTGGACATCTTAGAGTTCTTGTTGCCTACCTGCAAGTCCCAAGAGGGAGAATCAAGAAGTCTCTACTTAAATAGAATAATATTTTTTTTTATGGTGTTACCATCTGGGGAATACACATTTCTTTTGTTCTTTCTTTCGTGTAAAAGGGGGACAACTCTTCCCCAGCCTTTGAAAATTCTTTTTGTATTTTGAAATAGTTATGAAGGTCATCCTTGCATATTTTTCTCTCTTCAGACAAAATAGCCCCCAAATCCTCAAATATTTCCTCAAGGATTTTCCTTTTTACATTTTTATTATCTTCATTATAGACCTCTGGACTCTCTCTAAGTTTCCCATATCTTGCTTATAATGTGGACACACCGGCACAATTTGTTCTCATAAAAGCTCAGCCAATGGTAAATACAGATAGAAGATTTTCCGGTTACTACATATAAGTCTTTGTGTTATTTTCAAACAGCATTGTATTTCTGACTGACGCCTTCACTTGTAACCAATCTGCTACAAGCCTCATATCATTTCCACTATTTTTGTGCACAGCTAGGCCTTTCATAATCTTATGCCATAATTTGTGACATTCACCTCCTTATAGTCCATCTTGTATAATTTCCTTTATGTTTAATTTTTTTCTATATTTAGAATGCTAGAATCTTAATACCAATATCTCAATAATGCCCAATACACAATACATGCTTCAGATATGTTTACCGAGTTAAAAAAAATATGATAGAGGCAAAAACAATTTATTGAATCTAGTAGAAGCTTCTGGTACCTTTTTTCCAAAATTGATTAAAGGTTTAAATTCTATTCAGAGAAAGATTGATGTCTAAGTCTTGGCTTTGGCCTCTTAGCAGCTATTTGATTTGGATAAGGTACTTAAATTATCTAAGCTTTTATTTCCAATCTATAAAATGTATGCAATAATATTTGTGGGATGCCTGGGTAGCTCAGTTGTTAGGCATCTGCCTTTGGGTGATGGGATCCAGTCCCACATCGAACTCCTTGCTCAGTGGGAAACTTGCTTCTCCCTCTACCACTCGTCCTGCTTATGTTCCTCCCCTCTCTTTCTGTCTCTCAAATAAATAAAATATTTGAAAAATTATGAAAAAAGGAACAGAAACATTTGTATTTAAAATCATTGGAACATTTGTATGGAATATTGCATGTAAAATGCTTGGACACATTCTTGGTACATACTGAATCTCCCTTCCCAACAAAAAAAAAAAAAAAGAAAAAAACACTAGATTAAGAAGAAACTGTTATGATGAAAACATGAGCACAATCTCTGAGTATGTTAAAGAAGGGGCCTATTTTCTCATCTCATGTTTCCCTTCTGAAAATCCTTGTGCTGGGGGGAACCTGGGTGGCTCAGTGGGTTAAACCTCTGCCTTCAACTCAGGTCATGATCTCAGGGTGCTGGGATCAAGCCCCGCATAGGGCTCTCTGCTTGGCAGGGAACCTGCTTCCCCCCTCCCCACCCTCTACCTGCCTCTCTGCCTACTTGAGATCTTGCCTTCTCTGTCAAATAAATAAATAAAATCCTTGTGCTGGAAATTATTTCTGGACTCAAGAAGTCTTGGTAATGATATTCTCTCTTGATGCTTCACTTTTGCATCTTTCTGCTCAAATTAAATGTTTAGTCCCAGTAAAATGTTCACTACACAACGTTAGCATTTCAAAATCATTAGTATCATCAGTTTCATCCTTTTCCTATATCTTCCAGAGATCAAAATCTAAATGGAAAATACAGCCCAATGATGCAAAAGAGAAGGGCACGACTGCTATTGAAATGCTTTAAGGAAGAATATTTGCACAGGAAAAGAGGAATGGGCCCTTTGCAAAGTGACTCACAGCAACATGAAAATAACAAACTGGCAGACTTCACGGATGCTAAAATTCACAATTCTAAAATGGTCACCAATTTAACTCCTGAAGCGTGTCTCAGCAGAAATCGCAGTGTGAGGTGAAGATTTACAGTTTCCTTAGCAGCAGGTGAGTTACTCAGGAACAAAACTTTTATAAGGCTTATTAATTGTCATCAAATGATAGTATTTAGGGATGATATCTGTTAACAACAGTTACTCCAAGGTAATAATTTACATAAAGGTTATATTAAGCTTAGGATTCATTAGAATAATTTTTGAAAGCCAGGCAACCCTGCAGCAATTTTCATTTTCAGCCCCTATAGTAGATCATTTCCTACTCAGAACACTTCAAAATGATAATGTGTCCCGAGGACACATTGAAGTTCATTTTTACACCTTTCCAGTTGTACCTCTCTGGAAAAAGGTCATTGACCACCAGATAAATAAAATCAGGAGATCCTATAGTCATCACTATTCTATTAGGCTTATTGATTAGGGTAAATCAATTAAATAATTAAAATGTATTAACTTTTTTCATATTGATAAATAAAGCACACTTGAAGTTATACTATACTAGCCTAAATATTTGTGCCAATTTGTTTTTTATTGACTAGGGAGGACAAAATATGAAAGTTCTTAGACAAATGATGAAACTAACAGGGGTAAGAATCAAATGACAGAATTTCGTATTAGTTCTAAAATTTGTTAGGCAAAAGTTCTGAGCCTCATTTTCCCCTTTAGTTAAATGGGAATGATTTCATGATCACATCGCAGTGCTGTTTATTAGGACAAAGGTGATGAGGAAGGTCACACAAATCCACAGGGCTGAATAGACACATGGAAAGTTCTACCACTCCTTTAGCTCCTAATACTCCTTCCGCTACAATTACTATTATTAGAACTTCTAGCACCACAACTAACAGCATTACTCCTCTGGGCCTTGCTTCAAGCAGCTATCTCTCTTCCTGGATTTCAATAATATTAATATCCAGATAAAATGCATATACACATTATTCCAACATTCAACTCCTATATAATTAAAAATAATGAAAGACTATGTAAAACTTAGTAATCTGCTTTTATATATTTTAATGAAATCAATGAATATCAATTATTTAAATTATCAAAAAATGATAGTATGGCGGATCTGAATAATAAACTGGAGAATGAGTGTCTTCTGTTATCCCCTCCCAGTTCCATTCCCCAGAGATGACTAGTCTGCACTTTCTCAGCCTACCGCTCTCTGGGCTGTTTTAGGAAAGAATAAATACATTTTGAATGTAAACGGTTCAACCCTATACAAGTTTCTATATAAGTATGTTAGCAGATAAAGACCTTCAAACACTTTGCCTTCCACTGGGAAGACAAAACTAACTTGGAACAACGCAATTAACAGATTTGCACTGTGTTCAGGCACAGGGCGGACTACAGATACACTGGCAAAGAGGAATTCTCAGCTCCCCTTTTTGCTAACCTCATGCAGGCCATTGTTCTCTTCTATCTGCATTGACCATTATAATATCCTTTCTTTTTTTTTTTTTTTTAGCATCCCTCCTTTCATTTTTAATAGACTTTAAGATTATCTCCCAGTTAGTTTAGCCTTTATAATTTATTGCTCCAGGAATGTGTTTGTTATTTCATATATAAAGTCAATTTTATTACAGCAATCGAATGTATCGGAATACTGTTGTAGGTTTCCTGCAGAGAGCAGATGCCATCCATATTCAATAGAGTGGCTAGAGATCTGAGGGTGGAGAGAGCAGACAGGGATGTAAATGGGCCTGCCAAAGATTGCCCATGATTGAACTCAAATGGCTGCACAGTGGTCAAATCTGGTTGGTGCTGTCATCAGGACTAAGGCTGTGTATAGTTGTCTGCATAGGCAGGGGTGTCATGGGTAATGCATCAAACAGACATAAAAATATGCTTTCATTTAAAATTACAGCTTAGCGGTGCCTGGGTGGCTCAGTCGTTGGGCATCTGCCTTTGGCTCAGGTCATGTTCCTGGAGTCCCAGGATTGAGTCTCACATCAGGCTCCCTGCTTGGCGGGAAGCCTGCTTTTCCCTCTCCTACTCCCTCTGCTTGTGTTCCCTCTCTCGCTCTGTTTCTCTCTGTCAAGTAAATAAATAAAATTTTTAAAAAATAATAAAAATAATAAAATTACAGCTTAAGCATTTTTTCATGTAAATTTAAATGATGATATGATAATCACAGATGTACCATTCACCATTTTTGTGCATTGCATTGTTTCCAATGTTGTATCACAAATAATGGCTACAGAGGATGCATAAAGATCTCTTCATGTTTGTGTTATTCCATTAGAATGGAGCCCCTGAGGTAAGAGTTTGAGTCAAAGAATGTGAAAATTATAATGACACATATACAATAGTACCACATTCCAGACTCACAACCATTTAACTTACAACACTAATGCTTGAGATGGCCCATGTTACTGGTTCCTCCACCTTCCCTCGGATTCCTCAATCCTAGTTTGATTAATATTCAAAATACATAAAGAACTCATGCAAATCAACAGCAAAACATCCAAACAATGGGATTAAAAAATGGGCAGAGGAACTGAATAGACATTTTCCAAAGAAGACATACAAATGGCAGGTAAATGAAATGATGCTCAACATCATTAATCATCAAGGAAATTCAAATCAAAACCACAATGATGTATCAGGTCACATCTGTTAGAATGGCTGTCACTACAAAGAAAAGAGATTACAAGTGTTGGTTAGGATATGATGGAAAGGTAACTTGGTGTAACCACCACTAGGGAAAATAATAAGGAGATTCCTCAAAAACTTCATAGCAGCAATGTCCACAATCACCAAACTGTGGAAAGAGCTGAGATGCCTTTCAAGAGATGAATGGGTAAAGAAGATGTGGTCCATATACACAATGGAATATTACACAGCCATCAGAAAGGATGAATAACCAGCTTTTGCATCAACATGGACGGAACTGGAGGAGATTATGCTGGGTGAAATAAGTCAAGCAGAGAATGGTTTCATTTACTTGTGGAACATAAGGAATGACATGGAGGACATTAGGAGAAGGAAAGGAAAAGTAAATCAGGGGAAATTGGAGGGGGAGACGAACTGTGAGAGACTGTGGACTCAGAAACAAACTGAGGGTTTTAGAGGAGAGGAGGTGAAGGGACGGGTGAAGCAGGTGGTGGTTATTAAGGAGGGCACGTATTATGTGGAGCACTGGGTGTGGTACATAAACAATGAATTTCAGAACACTGAAAAAAATTGAATTAAAACAAATTAAAAGGAGAACTATCATATGATCCAGTAATCCAACCTCTAGAGCATATATCCAAAGGAAATGAAAACAGGATATCCAAAAGATATCTGTGGGGCGCCTGGGAGGCTCAGTTGGTTGAGCGACTGCTTTTGGCTCAGGTCATGATCCCAGAGTCCCGGGATCAAGCCCCACATCGGGCTTCCTGCTCGGTGGGAAGCCTGCTTCTCCCCCTCTCAGTCCCTCTGCTTGTGTTCCCTCTCTCGCTGTGTTTCTCTCTGTCCAATAAATAAATAAAATCTTAAAAAAAAGATATCTGCATTCTCATGTTCATTACAGAATTATTAAAAATAACCAGGATATGGAAACAACACAAGTATTCGTCAACGGATGGATGGATAAAGAAGTAGTGATATAGCTATACAACTGAATGTTATTCAGACATGAGAAAGAACATCCTGCCATTTGTCACTACATATATGGAGCTTATGGGATTTATACTAAGTGAAATAAGCCAGATTGAGAAAGACAGATATGGCATGACACCACTTAGATGTAGATTGTAAAAAAGACTAACCCATAGAAAGAAACTAGAATGGTGATTACTAGGGACTGGGGAACTAGGGAAAGGGGGAATGTTAGGCAGAAAGTACAAATAAGTTCTAGGGATCTTATGTACAGCATGGTGACTAAAGTTAAGATGTAATATACACTTGAAATTTGCTAAAAGAGTAGATCTCAAATGTTTTCATTATAAAAAAGAAATGATAACTAGTTCACCTGGGTTGCTTAGCTGGTCAAGCATCTGATTCTTGATCTTAGCTCAAGTCTTGATCATAGGGTCCTGAGTTCAAGTCCTGCATTAGGGTCCATGTTGGGCATGGAACCTACTTTAAAAAAAATGGTAATTATGTAATGTGACACAGATGTTAGCTAACCCTACGATGGTAATCATTTTGCAATATGTCTATCAGATAAACCTTAAACTTATCTTAATACCTTAAACTTACATAATATTATGTGAATTACATCTCAATAAAGCTAGAGAAAATTCCATTCTTTTGTGAATTGCTTGTTAGCAAGGAAAATACACAAACCTTAATAATTTGTCTGTCTTTTTTTTAAGATTTTATTTATTTATTTGACAGAGAGAAACACAGCTAAAGAGGGAACATGAGCAGGGGGAGTGAGAGAGGGAGAAACAGGTTTCCTGCAGAGCAGGGAGCTCGATGTGGGCCTCGATCCAGGGACTCTCGGATCATGACCAGAGCCCAAGACAGATGCTTAATGACTGAGCCACCCAGGCCCCCATGTCTGACCTTTTTATATAGAAATTATTTCAATCTACTGTCATACTTGTAGCAACATTGCTTTCAGTTTTATTCTTTACTGTTTAATATGAATTATGTTACCTCTTGTTTCTAGAATAAAAATTATTTTATGAAATAAAATTAATGACTATTTTCTTTATTATTCCTTTATTTCTATTAAACAAAGCAATCAATCACAGGTAATAATATGGGGTCATTTAAATAACTTGAAGCTACTACTAGCACCGTCATGACCACTATCACTACCATTTTAATTTAGAATATACAGAAAGTGAAAATCTGCCATAATCCTTCGCCTTCATCCAACCCAAAGCAGAAATAACAGCTAGCACTTTTACATACATCCTTCAAAGCTCTTCTTTTTTTTTTTTTAAGATTTTATTTATTTGACAGGGAGAAACACAGGGAGAGAGGGAACACAAGCAGGGGGAGTGAGAGAGGGAGAAGCCTGCTTCCCGCCGAGCAGGCAGTCCGACCTGGGGCTCGATTCCTGGACTCCAGGATCACGACTTGAGCTGAAGGCGGAGGTTTAACCACTGAGCCACTTAGGTGCCCCCAAAGTTCTTCTTTTACATGAATTCACAATCTCCATCGCCATCAGCCTTATCCTTTCAGTCGCCAAGCTCATTAGGTGCACTTTGAAAACACATTTTGGATTCTCTATTTCTTTTTGTTTCCCAGCCATTTTTCTGTTCCAAATCATCATCAGTTCTTGCAATAGCCTAATTAGTAGTCTGGCAGCATCCACTCTGTCTTCTGGACAGCCCATTGTCTTCACAGTGGCCCACAATGATCATTTTAACTTGTACTTACCTTTAAAATGATTGAGTGGCTTTCCATTACAATTAGGTTTACATAGGCATCTTTCACCAGCTCGTAATGCCAGGCAGGGAGAGGCTGCTGTCTTTTTCTACCACCTCCTGCTTTGACTCTTCTGTTTACCAACACTATTTTTATTTTTCATACCCCAGAAGCTCTTTCCCAACTCAGGACACATACTGTTCCCTCTCCTTGAGATGTTCTTCCTGCCCCATTTTCTTTCCCTGGCTAACACCTCCTCATCCTTCATGTTAAATATCACTTCTTCTGCTTTGTCTTCCCTTACTTTCTCCAATACTATTTAGTATTTCCTTTTTGCACTTTTAATTTTCCACTCAAATATTGACATAAATTGTTAATAGCCACTAGTGTAATTATTTACTTAATATTTATCTCCCCCCGTAGACCATAAGCTCCATGAGAGAACATGGTCTTCTCATTCACTTATTGAGAGGGGAGATAGAACACCAGGGAGACTTCTAAAGCGCTCAAAGCATTTTTATTTTGATTCGGTTGGTGGTTATGTGATTGTACATATCTACTTTTACATGTGCATAAGTGAGTAAATTTGTAAAAACTCTTCAGTTTTGTAAAGTTCTTCACATACACATACTATTCCTAATATTTATATTTTTTTCCAGTTTAAAAGTTTAATAAATTAAATAAAAAATATACATTTTAAAAGGTTTTCATAATAAATATCAGATTGCCCTTCAAAAGCTGTAGCAATTTATATTTCCAGTAATAGTATATAAGGGTACACTTTTATCCCCTTAATCTCATTAATACGCTCTTTCCATCAATATGAGAAGTCAAAGATAATATCCCATAGATGCTTAAATTTGTTTCCTTGATTATTAATGAAACTGAACTAACATTTTTAATCCATCCATTTTAAATATATCCATTTATTGAAATACATTATATAAGAATTAAATTTATTTTTCCTCTCCACTTGTTCTAACACCATGTAGTGAATAATCTTTCCTTTCCTCTTTAAATGTCATGCCATTAATCTTTATCATATTTTTGTGATATCAATGATTTTGATAATATAATAAATTCTTATATATTGTAGGCTCTGTTTCTGAGATATCTGCTCTCATCTATTCATTCATCTCCATATTGTTGCACCAGTGCCATGCTGCTTAATTAACATAACGTTTAAAAAATCACCCTCATTAATCTTTTTCAAATGTAAAGAGAATTCTGACACTTTAAATGATGTTTGAAGTGGTTTTATCAGGTCAAAAAAATATTGAGATTTTGGTCCGCAGTTCATCTTGGCTGGGGATGGTTCCTCAGAGAAACAGACGCTGAGAGGGGGGGTTTTGCGCACAGGTAGCTTATGAGGTTGTGCTTGTGGTGAGAATGCCCGAGAGACTGAGTAAGGGGTGCAAAGGAGAAGGTGAACTTGCCGGGGAGTAGCAGCACAGGCCTGAGCTGGTCCCCGAGGGAGCTAAGGGCTGAGGTGAGCCTCCAACTGACGAGAATTGGAGCAAAAGGGCTACATCAACCAGCCGATGCTTACGGGCTGCCTCTAAGGAAGAAGTGTAAGGGACAAGGCCAAGGAGAGTTCCTGGGGAAAAAACAACTATCAGCAGTCTCAATCTTTGGAAACGAGAGCCTTGATCCCAGTGGGGATATGGGCGGTGAACCACAACAACCAGTACACAACTTTTTACCATACTGCTTCCTTTCCTAGGAAAGTGACTAGCCTTTCCTTTTATTCAAGTATTTTATATCCTAACCCTTTCAGGTTAAAAAGACTGACACAGACAACTTGAAAAATGGATTAAATTTTCTGTGTAATAATTGGTAGTCCAAAAGTAAACTCAGTAGCCTGGAATGATGAGTCAAATCAACAAGAGAACTTAAGAAAAACAAATGTCCATCTTCTACCCAACATTAGCTAACAACATAATGTGGTTCTTAAAACAAAGCACCACAAAACAAAAGTTCATCCTTTCCTTTGCTTTACATTGGTTTTTCAAACTCTTCATCCCCCTTGAGCCAAAGTAAACTTCAAGAGCCTGCTCTCATTCTTCCTACCCACCCCTACCCCCCCCCCGCATCATCGGACACAGCCGATTACCAACATCTGGCATTTGTCCTTCCGATGGTCTGCTGAACTCGTCCTTCATGTCTGTGTATCTTTTGCCCCAAACCCGGTCCTCCCTTCGTCTCTTGGGACCATCTCCAACTCTTCGCTCAGAGCCATCTTTCAGCTGTGATCAGAACCTACCACAATTACCTGTGAGATATGTCTGAACCTGCCTCTTGTTCTTATTCTTGGTGCTATAGACAAAGTTCACATCAGCATCATTTGTTACGTGGACTAGTGCTGTAAACTTCTGATTCCTATGTCTCCCCATTAGCCTACTTAAAATCAATTACGTCTCCAACAAAGCAGCCATGGTCACCTGAGCTCAAACACTTTGAAGACTATCACTCATAGAATGCAAATTAAGTGTGTTTAATATGGAACTCAAAGCTCCGTGTACTTTCTGTCTTGCCTGAAATTTTGTTCTATAGCTTTGTTGTGATGCTTGCATGCTCCTTTTTGTTTGTACTGCTTTTCTTTGTCTCTTCTCTACCTATAAATGTAATTCTCTCTCTTCCCCCCTAAAGACACTATATTCATCTTCAAGACTCAGCTCAAGTGCTAGCTCAGTGAAATATTCTTGGAATTCCACAGAAGAATTTAATTATGAATCCTTTTATTTCCCATAGTGCTTTGTTTATACCACTCTTGCAACATGTATCCTGCTTTTATATATTTGTATGTTAGTGTGCTTCCCGGACTGGATTGAGTTTTGGAAGGCAGAAGCTGTTTATGTTATTCATCTTTGTTTTTTTCACAGCCCAGCCGATACAATTCTTCATTGCATGAAATGTATGGTTGTAGAATATAATTCTGGTGTTTAAAAAAACAAGGAGGTCATTCTTGCACTCACGTGATCCTCATTGGAGTGGACCTACACAGGTACTATAAATATGGTAGCCACTAGCAGCATGTGGCTATTTAAATTTAAATAGATGATCTTGGGGAAACAAAGGGAGGGTTGCCCCAGTGGAGGGGAGCGAGTGGGAGGAGGTGGTTGGATGATGGACATCGGGGAGGGTACGTGCTATGGTGAGTGCTGTGAACCGTGTAACACTAATGAAACACAGACCTGTACCCCTGAAACGAATAATACATTTTGTGTTAATAAAAACAAATAAATAAATTGAAATGGATGGAATGAAATGAAATGACAAATTTGGTCCCTCAGTCACATTAGCCTCATTTCACTATACTCTATAGCCACGTGTTACCATACTGGCCCACGCAGATATGAGGCATTCCTACCGTCACAGAGAGTTCTGTTGGGACAGTACTGTAGACCTGTAGACAGTCTGTAGACCACATTTGCACCAGAATGCTTATAGCTGCAAGCAATACAATACCCAGTTTGTCTTAATCTGGATTCCTCAAAAACAGACCCTGGGACAAGCAATGGAATTTATTTAGAAGACCTTTATTTGCTAAGGTCAAGGAAAGCACATTTGAGGGGATGAAAAGTGAGAAGAGGAAGGGAAACAAGCCAGCAGAGGGTATGTTAATAAGTGGCTTTCTGCTGTAGGCTACTGGGACTCTGCTGGACTCCTCTGAGAAACTGTGTGGAATGAATTTGAGAAATGTCCTACCAGAGTGTGGGGAGGCTTGATCCCCGACTCCCATTCTCTATCAATTAAGGTCAGGATGAAAGGGGTTAAACTCCTCCTCTCCCCTCTCAGCACTGCACCTTAAAGAAGAGAGGAAGTGTAGGCATCTGAGGTAGAAAAGCATCAGAGTTCTGGCAACTAGCTCTTAGAGCAACAGATAACTCAGGTGGGCAAAAGAGATGGGCTGAGGCATCAGCAGAATCTGGTATGCATCTAAATGGAGCTTAAGCAATGACTAAAATTGATTTTCTTGCATAAGAATGTCTGGAGAAGGGAAAAATTATGTTTGTGAATTCAGCAGCTTCATGGATAGGGAGGGATGGGTTGGTGGCTCCACAGCAGTCTTGACTATCTTCCCGACATCATCTCACTGCATCGCATGCCGGTGAAGGTGGAAGAATAATAAAAATGCCAGGATCGGTTTAAACATGTTAATATTCACTTCTTGGTTTGAGGGTAGGGGTGGGGGAGGGTGATTTTCTTGAGCACCATCTTTTAATATTTGAACCAAATCGACCCCTGCTGGCAGAGAGAAGGGGCAACCTGAGTGGGGATGTGTACCTAGGCAAGAGTCTGTCACAGGTATAAACAACACGTTTTGAGAAGGATATTACAAATTCAAGGGAGTCTAAACAAAAATGACCAGGGTCTCCAGGGCCTGGAAACTGTATCATATTTTGAGTAAATAATGAAATCAGGCACAATCCAGAGCTCTGATATCATTAAACAACCGGATGAACAAATCCTTGAACTTTCTTAATATACAGAATACAAAGTTTAAAGGATATCATGGTAACTATCATTTAATATTTGAAGAAATACCATTAGATAGTGGATTAAGTTTAATCATGAGGCACCAGGGAATATGACTAAGAGTAATGTAGGAATTAGATTTTTTTTCCATATATTAGACATTTCCCTTTAACATGTCATAAACAATATGATAAAGTAATATCTTCATCAAGAAAAAAAATCAAACAAAAGCTGAATGATATTAACAATTTACATTCCTGTAGTACTTTATGTATAAAAAGTATAAACTTAATTTATACTTTTATATATTTATAATTTCGGAATATAATTACGTTTGACTACTCTTAAAACCCTCTAACGTTGGTGCGGGGGGAGAATGTCTGGGTTGTTTAGTCTGCTAAGTGACCGACTCTTGATTTCAGCTCAGGTCATGCTCTCAGTGTTGTGAGATGGAGTCCTGCATCGGGCTGCACTCTGTCCCTCTGCCCTTCCTCCCCCCCCTTCCTCTCTAAAACAAAGCAAAACAAAACCTCAAGAGGTAGAAGAGTGTAGACACTGTTATTTCTGTTTTCCTTGTGAAAAGAAGAAGGCTCTGCAAGCTTAATGATTGCTCAAGATTGGGAAGCTAATGAACAGTACAGATGTGATGCTCAAATTTTCTGATTCAAAATACTGGCAATTCCTACGATTGTATTAGACTTCGGTTCTACTGCCTTATGTCTAATTACTGGCAATCTGTTCCCAGGAATGCCCATCATTAGCGTCTCACCTCTTAATAACTTAAAATATTTCTAAATAGCCCTTGCTGCTATATTTCTGTATCTCATAGATTCTGTTTGAACCCCTTTAGCTGAAGATGTTTTATTCAGTATTACTCATTATGCAGATTTTTACCCTCTCTGGTATTCTATTGTGTCCAGTTTGTAAATAAATAAAAACACAACTAGACGAAGTCAATCCTGTGTCTCTCCTTGATCAACCTGAATTTTCCTTCTTTCATGGAGTGTTCTGGTTTATTTCATCATTCACTGTTACACAATAAACTCTGTCCTTTCCTTTGTATTGATTTTATGGATTTAAACTGTTGTTCCAGCTACCTTCTCTTCTGTTTTTAACTTCCTTATTGGAGGAAGGCCAGTGGCTTCCCTATAAACAGCATTCAGTGAATGCTCTATGAATTCTTGTCCAGCAAATTAGGGAATTAACCTGAGTCATGGGATCTTTAGATCTAGTTCTGGGTGTTACTTTATGGTTCTGTTTGTTGTTGTTGTTGTTGTTTTACAGTAGCGCAAACATGCTATTTCTGTAGTTCTTGTGTTGAAATTTTTAACAACCACTAGATCTTCAAGCTTTGCAGGATTTGAAACAACTCACTATCTTCAGGTGCCAAAAATTAGAAGTTAAAAAAAGTTTAAAAAAAGAAACAGATCTTGCATCTCAAGTATGTTGATGCAGGATGTTTCTTCAGCTCATGCAGATTAAGTTTGAACCAGGAAGCACAACTGCTGATATTGGGCTGGTGACTTAGTTTGTGTTATTTGGGAGCAACTCCAAAGAATACCTAAGAATTTTTAACTCCAGGAATAGAGTATCAAAAGATACAGATTAGGTAAATGTCCCTACAGTTACTGTCCTGATGCTTGTTTGTTTCTTAATGTTCTTTGATCTGCTATTTCCTACTAAGAGGTGCTTTATTTTGGAGTAGTGATAACAAAACTATGGTAAACAACAATATCTAATGGTTATTAAGTGTTTACTATATCCGACACAGGATTCTAGGTATTTTATACATTTTGCACAACTTTGCCAACATTATTATTATTAACATTAATTGTGCTCACCAAGTTGAAATTTTTAGAGGGCTAGCAGGAAAGCATAAAAAAGCTCATTTCTTAGAATGCATTAAACACATTTCTTTCTTCCCTTCAAATTCCTGTTGTTTTAACTTGCACGTGTCAGTGTTGGCCAACTTTCGATATTTCATTTGTATTAATTTCTACTCTTTGCTATCTACCTAAAGAATATATATAATGTGCATATGTAGATGTATATATTGTATTATATTAATTATATCATGTATATTCTATATGTATATGTATACATATAATAAATTGGTTGAGTAGGTATTCCTGAGTACTTTCCCTGTTCAGACCTCAAAAATCGTTGAGGTTAGAGATTGTACCTTGGGAATTTTCTGAAGGACTGACTTGACCTATCTTTGAAGGAAGTCCAAACTAAGAAGTAAAAGTGACTAAGAGGGACAAAACTAACCAGAACAACGACGGAAAGGATTCTCAGTAGTTGTAAGGACAATAAAAGACATATAGGTAAAAGAGATAAAAGGTTTTAATCACAAGTCCTGACAGAAAAGCAGTTGAAGTCATGTAAATAGTCTTATAAGAGAAGTAAAAAATTAGGAATGTTTAGAAATAAAAGTTAACCCATAGGAACAGAAATTTCTGATCAATCTTTAGAAATCAAAAGTAAAAAATGAATTTCTACAAAGAGGTACAGATATATACAGGAAAGAAACTGAAATTATTACTACAGAGCCTCTGAAAAATGAAGGAAAAAGAGAAGCAAGAAATCAAGGAGATGAATAGGGAAAAAGTGTGGCAAAGCAACGAAAGAAAAACAAGAAAGAAAAATATTGAGGGAACAATATTCGCAGAGAAATTCCTATGGTTTTTAATGACACAGATACATAAAATGTGAGAGAGAGGCAGAGTTGAGTCATCCCCACAGCTGGCGGTGGAAGTAAGGGCTGCAATGTTTCTTTATTATGACAATTGACCGGCCAGATAAATTGTGACTCAGTAAGTTACAGGTGTGGGAAATGGAGTGGAAACGTACAAGGAACTCAGCAAACTGTAAAACTGCCTTGGCTTTATCAGTGGACTCCTGTTGAGTCCATCTTGTTGATGAACATCTTTATCAGCCAGCAAATATAAATGACTTATGAGAATAATATTTCAAGAGATAATGACACAGCTATATCTAGTATTCTTCTAAGATCTGGGTTATTAAATATTAAATATCAAAGCTGTAAATTATAGTAGCAGCTTTATATAACTAAATTAAATTCAAACAAAACCTAATTTCCTTAATCATTGGCTGTAATCCTCCAGGAGCATATGCTATTAACTCAACTACAAATGGCACAGAAATTGTATGAATTCAGTTAAGTTACTTGATATCAATTTCTAATCCAGGGCAGACTTCTCTGTAAATCTCCAACAGGGATTTTAATACTTCTACAATCATATTGGCTTTTTTACAGAGTAACTAATCTTTTCATACTCTTGTTTCTCACTTCTTTAGCCAATTTTGTTTTATTTTTTTTTTTTTCTCTCAGAGCATATTCTGGGTCAATTTTTTAAAACAAACGTCTCATGGAATTGAGAAAAATATTACTCAAAATGATCACCAGAGTTATCACAACCTCAGATTCTACACAGAGAACCAATTAAACTTAACTGGGAGTATTTATAGACTCATTAACTGTCTATGACCATGTATGTCAGTGCAAACCCAAAATAGTAAAGAAATGATGAGTATAATTTGGCTCATCGTCTCCCTTGGCCAAATGTTTATCATGGACTTTGTGTCTATTGTAATTACAAAGAAATGGTTTAAGTGAATTTATTTTGTGTTCTTCTTAGACAAATGTTAGTCATTTTTTGAATAGTCTATAATGAACATAGACTAAATATATGATTAATAATCTACAATTGTTCAAAGTACAAAAATTTGAAGAAGAAGAAGAAGAAGAAGAAGAAATTAGTTCATAGTATGGAGATTTACACAGCGGTAAGGAGCTGAGAGTCTCGGCCTAAGTGGATGCCTGGGAAGTGTGGGCTTCTGTTCATAACCGAGGTAAATAGTAATGTTAGGCAAGGGGATATTGGTCCTGATAGACACTAAGAAAAAGGAAAGTAGTTTAGGTTTTAATCCTAGATCTCAGGCTTCCTGAATGTGAGGATAGGACAGTCCAAGACCGCCTTGAATTCAATAAGATGGTAATTTAAGATGGTGGGCAGTTCAGTGAGAGGGGAGGACTGCTTTCCTAAAAAAAGCAAAAGTCATAATTACTCCCTTCTGCAGCTGTATGCTGAAGATGCTTAAATGTTATTTTTCCTAGCCCAAACTTTCCCAGGCTTAGGGTTTCTCCAGACTCATTTTTGTTTGCCTATCTATATCTTCACTGGGATGTCTTGTAGGAAAATCAACAGGGCCATGTCTCCTATCACACTTAGGATCTCATGGGGCAGTTGGAACCCTCAAAAGGTTAACTGAGAAGCAGTTCACAAAGGTGTTGGTAAAATTAAAGAAGCCCATACAGAATGCTGAAGCACGCAGGGATTGGTAACACTGCGAAGCTATTATCTCCTTCAAACCCACACGTAAGAACAGGGGCAAGAAGCCCAGATGGCACACTGAGCCACGGAATGGAGTCTATCAGACTGAAACAGTAAACCCAGAAAACAGTCAATGGCCGAAATGGGGTAGGACAGGAAGGAATTAGAAAGAATAAATTCTTCTTTTATTTTCTCCTGCTTCCTGTTGTACCTCATGTGTATGCATCTATGATATACATTCATCTCTTGATGCATCTATCATCTATCTATAGATTTATATAAATAAATTCCTCATTCATATGTATATACATGTGTATATGTACATAAAAGCCCACTTTCCTCTGTATTGAAAGAACACACAAACATCAATATTTTTACTGTTACTGTAGACAGCTGGGCGGGTTGATCTTTGCTTCAGGCAACTGACTTCGAGCTCTCGCTTCCCCTAGGCTCCCTCCACTACCTAACTGCAAGTGTCACCAAAGGCTTAGTCCTCAACCCTCTCCTCTTTCTCCTTACACTCTGTTTTCAGAATTAAACTATTGTCTTTATGGTACTGTGAGCTATGACCTCAAGGCACAAGTCTTAACTCACAGGGGCAATATTTGGTTAGGAGTATAGAATTTAAAACACAATCTCTCTTTTGCTATGAAAAGGTATAGAATTAAAATTAAATAGACTCACTTTTGTCTATTTTTGACTAAAAATGAAGCAACCCAAATGAAAAACAAAAGATAATGGGAGCAGATGGTTCATCAGAGTAGAAGTAAATGGTCTAATATGATTCTGAAGCTATCTGTGGTTTGCTCAATAATCATAAACAAGTTTTAATCTAAAGGAGTTTTAAGACATAAGTAACTCAAATGTTCCCAGGTCTCTCCAGCTTGTAGATAGAGTCACCGAAAGTCTTTCCTCAAGTCCCTGAGGACAGGTAGTTGCCCTTCTTAAAACTGATACTCTACTGCGGTCGGTGCTCACCGGACGGTTCTTGGCCGGAAGTGCGCGACTGAGGCTCCCGCTCCGGCTGTTCACGTAGTGATGCTGATGCCCCACGGCTGCCCCCTCTGGAGCTTCATCGAGTCCATGGTGCCCGTGGAGTCCCATCGCCACTTGCCCTTGCTTCTTGGGTATTTTTCTGTAAGACAGTAGGAAAATGCCTTTCCCTTCTCACACCTTATGCTTATAGGTGTGAGTGGCTCGTTTCCTTAGTCATAGCTGGTTGTTACACTCACCCAAAGCAAGCAGGTGACTCAGGCTTGGAGCTCTAGAACCACCTCACAGACCACAATGGACTCTGCTTTCCTCATGTGCTCAGGCTACAGAGCCAGAATCCTTTATCAGTTCTGGGGAGTGATTTCTCTCTGGGGCCCTCCTACAACCTGTTTCCCGTTATACACGCCCCCCCCCCCCCATTAAACTACATCTCTGCTCGGGATGGAATTCAAGTTCTTTTGAAACTTGTGGGCCCCACAGAAGCCTGGGGCATAGTTAGGTCTACTAGCATGGAGTGCGCAGAGTGAGAGTAGGGTAGTAAGGGAAGAATAATTAGCCTCTTTCTCTCTAAAGGCAGGAGAGCAAGTTTCCTTAGCTCTGTTTGGAACGAGACTGTAAGTGGGGAGGAGGCAGGGGGGCAAGAGGGTGGAAAGGGAATCTGACGCGCGGGAGCAAGGGACCCGTCCTCTACCTCTGATGCTAACGTGTTCAAGCCTCAACTCTGACCTGCAAATTCCTTGAGAGGTTTATGTGATCAGCCTTATCAAGATTCTCTTTTATTATAATCTATGTTTTTACTGAGGATACCTTTATCTGTGACTAAATGTTCAACTCTCCGTAGTTTTAGAAAATGATAAAAATTGTCTTAAATACCCTTGACTCTAAATTAGATTGGGGTGGTTCATGAGAGACTATTTTTGAAGTTTCTTAACTTTCTTATAAAAAGTACCATTGTTTGTTAATCTGCTCCTTACTGTTTGCATTCATCATTCATCACTCGTTTTACCTCCACAACCTTGGGAATTGTTGTGTGAGTGTTGTAGAAGTTGATAGAAGTTAGAAACTGAGCAGCAGCGTGTTGATATACAACTTTTCTTAAGGCTCTATGGGAAACAAAGGGAGTGTGTGTGTAATTCTTAGATCTTTGGTTGTTAAAAAATTCCAACTTTTTTTTTTTTTGCCTGTATCGGAGATGGAACACTAGAAATTGCACTCAATTTCATACTCTATACAGAATATTATAGGCTGAAAACTTCTGGACCAGAGGCTTCAAAGAAAAAAAGTGGCTCATTTTAAAGACATAACGCTTACCCATTCCATTAGGTGATTTGGCAAGTCCAAATAGCTTCAGCCGTTGCTAGGAAGTTTCCACAATTCTCTGCAGACTGTGACTCTTCAAGTTACAACTGCTGTTCAATAAAAAGAAAAGTTGCTGTAGTCGTGGCATTTGTGCAATATTTCTGCATTATCAACTTTTGCTACAGAAAGAAGGAAAAAAAAAACCTTCAGTTTCTCCAAGGAAAGTCTGTACCCAATCTATTAAATGAACTCATATTGTACCTACTGGAGAGTTTAGAAATTGTTTCACAAAAAATTGCATTGCTTGTATTTACAGTTTCATAGGCCATCTCCAAAATCTATGAATGCAGCAGAGTGAAAATTTGAAACACCTAGTGTTGTTACAGATCAGCCTTTATTTGGCTTTTCTTTAAGACGTATTGCATAAAGGTGTTATATTAACATTGAGAATATTTCAAGAGCTCTCCTCAACTTTGTCAAAAAATAGCCTAAAGAATGAAAACCTAAAGCCTAAAGAATGCAAACATGGTCCTTGCAACAAATTAGAATTTGGCTCTGTAAGTATAATTGAAAACAAGAGATACACACACGCACGCGCACACACACACACATGCACATGCACACATGCACACACGCACACGAACACGAACACACCGTACTGCAAACCTACAAACTCTTCAGGCCTAAATCAAGTTTTTTATGAGCCGGCTGGTAGCACAATGTCAAGGTGTCAGGGTGACCAGGCGAGGGTAAGGCTAATCCCGCTGATAGCCAATGATGGTAAGTGGAAAAGCAAATACCTCCCCCACCCGGGGGGAAATACCCTCCAGTCAAGCCTACATGCATAGCAGGGCTTCCTGTTAGACTCTCCAAATTAAATTTTTTAAAATCAGTTTTGTTTTTTTTTTCATGACAACCTTACAGATTCAGGTTCCCCACCCTGGAACCTAGCGCATTCACAAGAATACGTGAGCATAGGGACAATGTGTATCTTTTCCCCATTGTATCTACAAGGTTCAGCGTATGGTAAACACTCACTCAGTAAAATCGCCTCCTCTCTTTCCCGGTCGTTTCCTCTACAGCTGGAAATGTCACCATGCTGCTTTTGAGAAAACATGGAAAAACCGGCAGTTTATAATTCATAATCCAGCCCTCAAAATACCAGGGAAGCAAGTCTTGATATGCTTTACAAAAAAGCTTCATCGAGGGTTTACGTTCAGCCTAGACGTTTCATGGAAGGGGTTAGTGCATGCAGACAATTGTTGTGCTGATGTATTTCAAATAATTTCCCTCTTCTGTGATAGTAACAAATATCTCAGGTGGGGCTTTGGTTATTGTGTCAGTTCAGGCGACCATGACAAGATAGCGCACACTGGGAGGCTTACACAATGGAGATTTATGTTCTGGAGGCTGAAAGTTCTGGAGGCTGAAAGTCCAAGAACAAGGAGCCCAGAGGGTTGATTTTGATGAGACCTCTCTTCCTGGCTTGCAAATGGCCACCTTCTTGCTGTGTGCTTGCATGGCCTTTCCTCTGTGCACGTACAGATTGAGAGAGAGACCTCTGGTGTCTCTTCTTCTTACAAGGACCCAGTCCTATGGGATTAGACTCCTACGGTTAGGACCCCATTTAACACTAATTATCTTCTTAAAAGCTTCATCTCTGAGTACGGTCCCATTGGCAATTAAGTTTCTTATACAGGAATTTTGAAAGGGGACACGATTCAGTTCACAACATCTCACCCTCATAGAACTTAAGTTATGAGACATCAAAGAGAAGAGTTAATATCACTCAAGGGCGCTTATTACCTCTTCTGGGAAAAGGGTTAGGGTATTTTGATGGTACACAGGATAGTTGTATCATGTTAGGTGATCTTGCTATTCACTTTATTTTGAGATTAAATTTGGTTTAAGGAGAAGTATATGGGTGACGAGTTGACAAGGAGTAGACTAGTGATGATTAATTTTATGTGTCTACTTGAATGGGCCCACATATTCAGTCAGACATTATTCTGGGTGTTTCTGTAAGGGTATTGTTGAATGAGATTAACATTTAAATTGGTACACTGAGTAAAGCAATTTGCTCTCCATAACATGGGTGAGCCTTACCCAATCAGTTGAAGATCTGCATAGAACAAAAGGCTGTCCCTCCCCCAAGTAAGAGTGAATTCTCCATCATGGCCTTTGTACTGAGACATCTCTTCTTCCTGGTTCAGTAGCAGTCTGCCATTCTTCAGACTCCAACTGGGATATGAAATCTGCAGATTTTCATCTTCTCACCATGTATTTTTTCTGAACTTGACTAATACAATCGTCCATATCTTTCAAGGGTTGGGTATCTCTGACTTGTCGCTTAATCACGTGCGCACGTTTACTCTAAATGTAGCCTATGTAGTCAACTTTACAGTTTGCTGTTGCATAATTTAGGAATCAGAAAATCCTAGCCATAGTTTCTATAGTGATTGTGAAATATTCAAATGACTACAAAATAGTTCCTAAATTCTCAAACTTACCAGCTGCATGACCTAGCATGAATTACTTATCTTTTCTAAAATTCAGTTCTTTATTTGGAAATGGGAACACAAATACATCCCCTTTCTATCTCATGAAATCACTTTAGAATCTGAGATGATACATGTGAAAGTTCTTCTGAAGACAGAAAGCATTATCATATGATTGGATTTATTACTATTACTGCATAATACACATATGCATTTGTTACTGTGGGTTGATCTTAAAATAGAAATTCACAGCCTTTGGAAATAGATATTAATGACAGACTCTCCTGGTTAAGCCAGAGGGAGTAACTAAGTAGCTCAGGGGCTGTTACTCTCCCTGCCCACTCCCCTGGCAAACGTCCAAAAGAAGGATGGCACTTTAGAAGGCACTTTCTACTAGAAGGCACTTTCCCACTGAGTTTAGGAGGAGGGTTAGGATTCTTCTAATGCTTCCGATTCCTGGGAGCCTCTACCAGTGGACCTGAGGAGGCACACAAGTTGATACCTTGTTGTCATCTTTGAGTTAGTTACTAATCCACCAATTCTGTGGGCCAGCCTGTTTCCTCAAAGGAAATGTCTAGATTACTGTTAATTTATGTAAGGCAATATGGATCTGTGGATGAGGTGGAGAACATGTATCTAATCTCAGCTACTGACTGAGAATCATCACTTCTGCTTTGCCGCATATCGCTCAGCATTTTTAACCTTTGTGGTCAGAGATACAGACATGTCTGCTCTCTTCTGAAAATTTCCTTACAAATGGGAGTTGCCTTTGTAGAAGAGAGCTATTTGAAAGGGAGCAAGAAATTAAACAGATTGCGTGCCCAAAGAAGAAAATAAGCTAAATTGTCCACCTTCCTCGCCATCCTTTTCTCCCTCTCCTCCCCCTCTATAGGTATAGCTAGTTCTTCTGGGGATATTTTCTTAGTTCTTCTTCAGATTACGTAGAAGAAACCTGAGGTCTGTGATTGAAGTAAGCAGAAGGTTTTATGTTTCCTTTGTCACTGAGTCATAGAAAAGAAACAAAACAAAACATGTTCAGCTCAGTCGAAAGCTAACCAATCACATAGCTTTATTAAACATAGCATCAACAGAAAGAAAATATGAAATCCTTGCCCAGGAAGGATAGATGCCAAGAACAGAGTAATTTTTCTGGCTTTGTCCTTGATATCTATAAATTTTATTTTTTGTGCAAGTCACTACATTCCTATATAGTTATTGATATTAAACATTGGGGGAAACTTACAAATGGACAGTGAAATGCATTAGGGTTACCAGATGTTAGCTAGCCACGCTCCATGAGAACCTTATTCACATCTGTTTTTGACCTCCAGAGTACATAAAGCACTTCTTCTCTCTTCTATTAGTTGATCTCCTTATTTCTGTGGCCAAATACATATTGGATGCAAAGATTTTTTAAGACCAAAACTTGGCATGTGAACTCTTGATTTGGCTGCAGTTGGGTTACCACCAATTCGCAAAATAAAGTATGAATAATAATCCAAGCTGTAAGAGTGCAAAGAAAAATAAATCTTTACTTTACCATCTTATCAGGGAATATAAATCAACCTGGCACATACATCAACCTTAATTTCTGTGTAAAGTTTCCAGATGTAGTTACGACTCTATTTTATAAATATAACCAACATGTTATATATAATGAGAATTAAAGACCCCATGGATGTCGTGAATGTCCCTTTCCTTATAAACACAACCTGAGCCCGGAGCCTTGGAATTCAATTGAGTTCATTTGACAATGTTGCCTATCTACAGGTTTTCTCATCTCTTTGTTCCTGCCCCTTCTCAGATTCCGCTTTCCCCTCTCCTTATTTTCTGCTGTGTCTATGCCTCCTCCCTACTTATGGATAAGAGATTAGCCCTTTGGAGAACAATCAGGGCCCCGATGGGAATTGTTTTTAGAACACCTATCTGCAGAAGCGATTTGGATGTCAGCCTCTCCTATGTATTGTATCTCAAAATAGACTTCAATATTGAACTCTCTCTTGCTACTTGTTTTAGAAGCAGAGCCCCAAGCTACCAGAACGTGTCCCTGCTACTCTGCCTGCCTGGGACCAGGGCAGCGGCTAGGGCTCTCCATCCACTGTGTGCAGGCCTTGCTCAGACCGGCCAGACCCCAGGACTCCCAGCCACAGGCAAATGGAGAAAAAACCCCACTGGCTCTCACTTATTATGTATCTCCCTCATAGTGAGGTATGGGCACATGGCTTTCTTTGGGGACATGACAGCCTCTTTTTATATATATGTATAGATTTTATTTATTTATTTGACAGAGAGAGAGAGATCACAAATAGGCAGAGAGGCAGGCAGAGAGAGGAGGAAGCAGGCTCCCTGCTGAGCAGAGAGCCCGATGCGGGCCTTGATCCCAGGACCCTGAGATCATGACCTGAGCTGAAGGCAGAGGCTTTAACCCACTGAGCCGCCCAGGTGTCCAGCCACGGCAGCTCTTAGAGCAGAACTCTTACAAGTGAGGAAAGGGAGGCCTAGGGAGTTAATGGATGTGCCTATAGTTACACAGGTGGGTTGGCCCGATCCCAAGGCCCATGCCTTCAACCTGAACTGATTACTTCCTGGCTATATTAGAAGCAATCTATTCTAGCCGTTCCTCCCATTTCTGTGATCCTTGGTCCCTAAACAGAAGGCATGTCTACCCATGTCCTCTCCCTGCTGCAATGCCATCCCTTACTGCTTTGTCATTCTGTACCCCTGAAAACCCCGACACAGGGGATGCATTCTCCCGGCACCCCACCTGGTTTTTACCCTCAGGTAAGTGTCACCCTCTGTTGAAGTCACACGGGTTGAATGCCCATACCCCCTCTCAGCCATCTGGGCATCTCATTCCATTTACGTAGGAGCTCCACACGTGGATTAGTCTTCTACCAAATTTAGCTTTAAGAGTTTTACTTTCCCTTATCCCTATAGAGACATCATATATCCTGCTACCTTGATTTTCTTCTAGTCTCTTGACTGCCTCAGTTTCCTTTTTGCCCTGCCCATCCCGGGCTTTAGAGCTGATGTCTGACCGGATGATAGCAGTCATTCTTGGGTCCCTTAGGTCTCTCTACTCTGCCAGCCATGCCTAGGAATACTGAATCCAAAATGAGTGCTGTAATCCACTTCCTCTGCACTTTCTCTACACTTGGACAGCTGAACGCCACCAGAGGAAATTGCAAATTTCCATATGTTTGTACTAATGCCAGCTCAGAATTGTTCATTAGCCCTTTATTTACCTTTGCTTACATTTTACTCTCTTTCCTCTCAGACACAGCTCCAAATCTTTACCCCTCTCTCCAAGTTGCCCACCGTTGCCCACCCCTATCAGCACATGGCCTCATATCCTACGTCACTGTCACCGTGATGGTTGGCATCCTCAAGCCTGATCTCAGCCAACTGCCAGTCGCCATCAGCCCCTGCTTTATCTAAACTCACACCCTTCCTTCCTTGCTTGCAACCTCAAAGGACAAGGTCCTTCTTCCTGGAATCCCTTCCTCCTCTCTCTTCATTTGGCTAACTCTTCACTCATCTTTTAAGACATCTCTGGTGGTCACTCTTCCATGAATGGTTCTTTAAAGCTCATCCTGTAGTTGGGCTTGATGCCTCTGCTCAGTGCTTTCTCAGCAGTTATGGCTGCCTCTGGGCTATAAAATGTTCTGATGGAAAGCTGCTTAGATGTTTGCTTCTTAGACCAGGCTACAACATCCTCAAGATTAGACCAGATCTGCACCCCTTTAAATCCTCAATCTTCATACAGACCTGTCTCATAAAAGGGACACAGGGTTTATTTTGTGTGTGTTCTCAAATTTCCTTCCTTAACTGAGCTGGATGTGTTTCCTTAATAATCTAGTCAAAAACAAAAACAAAAACAAAACAAAACAAAAACCAGCAGACTAACAAACCCTAAGACTCTAAGGAGACTGTCTTATGCTTTTACATCTTCTTTCTTTTTTTTTTTAATATTTTATTTATTTATTTGACAGAGAGAGAGAGATCACAAGTAGGCAGAGAGGCAGGCAGAGAAAGGAAGAAGCAAGTTCCCCGCCAAGGGGAGAGCCCAATGCGGGCCTTGATCCCAGGACCCTGAGACCATGACCTGAGCTGAAGGCAGAGGCTTTAACCCACTGAGCCACCCAGGCACCCACGTCTTATTTCTATTAAAAAAAATATTATATGCATAATGTAATATATAATATATATTTTGTGTGTGTACATAATTCTACACAAATACACACATATATATCCATATTTTTAGTACTTTACATGCAATCAAAAAAATCTTTTCTTTCACATTGTTAGCACTGCCAAAAGCTAATGAATTGGGACTTTGGACAAGTCACCTGCCCATTTGGGGCGTCAGTTCGCAAAGTGAGGAGGATGATACACTCTCTGGTCTCTTCAGTACTGAGATAATTTTGTGAATGACAATGATAATAGAGAGGGACTCTATTCATGGGGAGACAGGAAAAGAATAATTGACTCTTCTATTAAAAAAGCATTCTCACAATATCACATGATTCCTTTTGTAACATTTTTAAAGTGTTTGAATTTTTAAGCTACTTTCAAGTAAAATGAAATAGCAAAATGTATATGCATTTTAAAATAAAATTTTGATTCTATCATAGTTTTTCATAAAATTTGCAAAGATAATTCAAAGAGTCCCCATAACCCCCACCCAGTGTCCTTCATATCACATTAAATTAGGCACAGGTATAGACCCAGGATTGGCGTATTACTAACAACGACTGTAGACCTTATTTGGATTTCACTCATTGTCCAGCTAATACGTTTTTGTGTTCCAGAACCCCATGCAAGATACCACAATACACTTAGTCATCATGTCTGCTTAATTCCCTCCATTCTGTGAGAGTTGTTTAGTCTTTTGCTTGTTTTTCATAACCTTGACAGTTTTGAGAAGTACTGGTAGGGTATCCAGTGAATTTCCCCTGATTTAGGTTTGTCTTATGGTCAGATTGGTGTAATGGGTTTAAGGGAGGAAGGCCACAGAGATAAAATGCCATTCTCATCACATCATACCAAGGGTCCATTCTATGGACACAACTCAGCACTAGTATGTTAACCTTGAGCTCAATGATTTTCACAGAGCATTTTCGTAGTCATTACCTCATGTGATTCTTTTAAGGGTCACGGAGTGTACAAGGCTGGCCCCTTCACCTCCATTTTATAAAGGAAGAGCCTGAGACAGAGCTAGAATTAAGGCATTATGACTGCTACCCCATTAATCTCTTCATCACACCCTGACCGCCTCTTCTAAATCATACCTAAAAGAAGCATTTATAGGAAGCAACACCTTACAGTGCTTTCCAGTGTAAATGCATTTTAGTGCTCCTGTGGTTAAGAGTTTTCATGATTAATATGACCCAATAATTAGTAATTCCACTTCTGGATATTTACTGAAGAAAACAAAGACAGTAAACAAGAAGATATGTGCCTTTCTGTATTTATAGCAATATTATTTACAATAACCAAAATATGCAAGCAACCTAACTGTCCACCAAGAGATAAATGGATAAAATAAGATGCGGTATATAAACACAAGGGAATATTACTCAACCATAAAAAAGAAATGAAGTCTTGCCATTCACAACAACACACATGGATCTACAAGATAGTATGCCAAGTGAAATAAAACAGACAGGAAAAAAGTATCATATGATTCCACTTACATTTAGAATCTAAGAAACAAAACAAATGAACCAACACAAAAAAGTAGAAATAGACTCACCATTTAAGGGTAAAAACCTTGTGACTGTCAGAGGGAAGGGTACAGGGAGATGGGTGAAATAGGTGAAGGGGATAAAGAGAAACAAAATTCCAGTTATAAAGTAAATAAGTCACTGGAGTGGAAAGCACAGCGTAGGGAATATTATCAGTAAGATTTCGGGGCGCCTCGGTGGCTCATTTGTTAAGCGACTGCCTTCAGCTCGGGTTGTGCTCCAGAGACCCGGGATCGAGTCCCACATCGGGCTCCCTGCTCGGCGGGAAGCCTGCTTCTCCCTCTCTCACTCCCCCTGCTTGTGTTCCCTCTCTAGCTGTATTTCTCTCTGTCAAATATATAAATACAATCTTAAAATTTATAATAATAATAATATTGTAATAACTGTATGGTGAAAGATAGTAACTACACTGATCATGATGAGCACCAAGTCATGTATCTAACTGTTGAAGCACTATGTTGCACACCTAAAACTAATATAATATTGTATGTCAACTACACATCAAAAAAACTTAGAATAAGAGAATTTTCATGATAAAATGATATGTGGTATCTTTAAACTATAGCTATAACCCTCAGTTTGTTTGAACAAATTCAAAATGGATCAAAATGTCCATTTACCCAACTGTGTCCACAAACTACATGAACTAAGCATCATGATTTAAATTCCTGTTTTGGAGAAACTTTCTTTTTAAAACTGATTGTTTTGTTTTATAGTCATACTTTATTTTGTTAAATATTCAGGCCTTCTTACCAGACCCCAAAAAGCATTCAAAAGAAAGTTGTTTTCTCATCTGTAAAATAAGCTTGTGATTACAAAAAAAGCTGTACCATTTTGGGTGTGTAAGCATGCCACTCACTTCCAACACCTTAGGGAGGGTGCCTGAAGAGAGAATAACAGCAATAATAATTTTATCACTGTTTATAGCAATAATAATAATAGTAGCTGACATATTTAGCTCTTACTGTGAGGCAGGCTCTATGCTAAATGTCAGTATCATTTCATCCTCAAGATCTATGGATTAGGGCGCCTGGGTGGCTCAGTTGGTTAAGCAACTGCCTTTGGCTCAGGTCATGATCCCAGAGTCCCAGGATTGAGTTCCACATCAGGCTCCCAGCTCCGTGGGGAGTCTGCTTCTCCCTCTGACCTTCTCCCCTCTCATGCTCTCTCTCTCAAATAAATAAAATCTTTTAAAAAATCTGTGGATTAAGTCCTGCTAATATCCTCATTCTGCCAATGAGTTAACTGAGGCTCAGAGAGAGAGAGCAAAACCTACGCACACTTACTGAGATCATCTGCTTGAAGCATGTAGTTTGCTCCGGCTACTGTTACAAATCAGCACAGATGGGTGGCTGGAATGATAGACATTTCCTTTCTCACAGCCTGGATCACAGAAAGTCCGAGATCAAGGTGTTGGCAGGTTTGGTTTCTTCTGAAGCTCCCCTCCTTGTCTTGCAGATGGTGGCCATCATGCTGTGTCTTCACACGGTTTTTCTTCTCTGCTGATGCAGCCCTGGTGTCTCCCTGTGCGCCCAAATTTCTTCTTTTTAGAAAGACACTAGTCAAACTGGATTAGGACCCACCCCGAATGCCACACTTTTATTTAATTGACTATTTAAAGACCTTTTTCTTAAAATCTGGTTACATTCCAAGGCACTAGAAGTTCGGATTTAACGCATGGGTTTGGGGGAACATAATTCAGTCCATAATAGGAGCTGTGATTCAAATCCAAGCTGGACTCCAAAGTCAAAATCCTAACTACTCATCACAACTCAGCTCTCCGCGGAGATGAATCTCACACTACTCAGGGCAGTAAAACCACCAGCGTTGTTAGACTTGCTTACCATCACCACCACCCATGCAGTGTCTGTACTTAGCTGTGATTTCTTCCAGTGACATTTACTGGCTTTATTATTTCCCCTATCACGTACAGGCAGCTGGCCTCGGACAATGACTCAGGGATGGTACCCGCTAGGGAATGACACATTTCTGTTTTCAGATGTTGTTTATTCAACCCTCACTCATATCGTGTGTTATTTATTCCACAAGTATTTACCGAGTGCCTGCTCTATTTCAGGCATTTTTATAAGTACTTTTGAAATATCAACCAATTTAATCCTTACAATAGACACGAAGATACCATCATTCTTCCTTTACAGATGAGAAACCAAAGCTCAAGGAGATGAAGGAATTTGTGGTCTGGAGTGACGTCACTTAGGAATCGAACCAAGGCCTGAGACGACAGTTTGAAGAAGGCAACCTCACTCCAGTTCCTCCACCTGCACTTTAGATCTCTCTTCCTTGGTAGCTCTGGAAATGTCTGAAAATTGATCACTCCACTGAAATTTACTTTCTAAAGAGTAATCGTCACTGTTACTGCTGACTTAATAAAGCATTGCTTCCCTCCACTATCATGTATGATGTACAACAGCTGCAGTTGCCAGTCCTGTTTAATCCACGTATTTCACAACAACAAAGAGATCTGTGCATTTTCTGATTCAAATTTTGGCCTAGAAACTAAGACTTTACCTTTGATAGAAATAATTTTTAAAACCAAAGAGTATGCAACAGAACCAGTACTAGGAAGTATGAAGGTGTGGACCCAGAATGTTGAGGATTCGAGGAATATGGCTTTGGACAGAGAGGATCGGAGTCCACGGTGAAACTGGAGCATAAGGAAATAGCCGAATCCAGCAGAAGTGAGCCCCAGGAAGCTGAAGTCATACCAGCAAGAGCAAAGAGAAGGTGTGCTCAAGGCATCTGTGAAATAACTGTATTCAGGACAGCAGAAATGGCTGAAATCTTCTCTACTTCCTTACTCAGAGTCTTCTATGATTTCTAGCTAAATTTGAGAATTGTTGTTTAGAGACAGATAGGAGTGAGGTAAGACTCCTAGTAAAAGTATAAACAGAGACAGAGCATCCTTGGGGGATGGGACGTCGGTATGCACAGTAGCCAGGGCTGGGGGATGAAGTAGAGAAAATGAACCAAGGAAGCTCTACCAAGGACAGTATGAAGTACACTAAGCACCTGCTGTCAGAGGAACCTTCCTTACCTTAACACAGCCTGCTTCTCCTAATTGAATCCCACAGAGATGCTGACCTCACAAGGGTATCCGGTCCTAGTCCTTAGGACCATAACCGACTCTCCCATTCAGCAGACAGCAACTCAGAACACCTATACCAACTACGTTCTTCTGGCCAGCCTAGTTTACTATTCGCCAACATAAATGGACAACTAAGGATTGTTTGATTATTTGAAGGTTACCAGATTATAAAACCCTGAAAGTGAAGAAAAGAATGGAATAAATTGAGCAATCGATAAGGTGAAAGCAGAAATAATTCAAGAAAGGCAAAATTATAAGTTACAAGTAATATTCCTAGAGGAATTTCAAAATCTATTTTATCAATCAAAAAAGAACAAGCTGCTGAGAAAAATTGAGATACCAATTAATTTATCTATTAATAATAAAGGCTTGTTGTAAAATAAATTGGCCAAAAGAATCATTGATAGAGTTCGACAATAAAATAAAATCATTTGAGGATTAAATTACACATCAAGAAGATAAGGTTAGGAAACTCTACTAGAACACAGATCAAAAAGACACAGATGAAAAATATAAGGCATTCCAGAAGGAGAAAACAGAAACAATAGAGAAGAAATTACCAAATAAATAACAGAAGATTTAACTTCCCTATATAAATACACATGACTACTGTGTGGGGTAGAGTTTATGGAAAAAGTCCAATATCTATGCATATTCACATGATAAGCTGTTCAAGTTCTGAAAAAATCCTTAAAAAGTTCAGGGATTTAAAAAGTACTTAGCTACAAAGAGAAGACAGTGAGATGTACATGAGATTTCCTGTCAGTAATACTGTATTCCAGAAGATAATGGATGTCTTCAAAGTTCAGGAGAAACATATTGCATATGAAAAATGTATTGAACAATAAGTACATATTTTACATTTTTGTTGATTTTCAATTTTTAGCAGCAGCACAGTATACTTAATTATATGTAGAGAACAGTGTTGTTGTTAGAGATAACATTATCATTAACAAAATTTGGTGGAGTGCAGAAGAAAGAAAATACTGTGAAAGTATCGGACTCCTCAGATTCTAAATTGAGAAATCAATAATTTTGTAAGTTGACAAACTAAGGAATGGAGAAACATAATGTATATTTTTAAAAACGTAATTGTAACTACCAGGATAAATACAAATGGATGGGGTTAATTATGAATAATTTCTCTGGGGAGTAGAAGTATACTTTCCTATACCGTATTACTTTTACCATGCATCATATAATATATACAGATACATATATACATATGTGTGTGTATGAATAAGAATGATGTCTGGGGGCACCAGGGTGGCTCAGTCAGTTGAGCTTCTAACACTTGGTTTCAGCTCAAGTTGTGATCTCAGGGTCATGAGATAAAGCCCCATGCTAGGCTCTGCCCTCAGCCCCTCCCCTACTTGTGTATAAACACACACACATGCACACACACTCTCACTCTCAAATAAATAAATAAATAATTTTAAAAGAATGATGTTTGATAGGATCAAATTAGAGCCAAAGGAGGAAGGAAAATTACTAGGAAGCTGCAGCTTTTGAGATCCACTACCGCTTTGGTGGCCTTGGGATGAAGATGTGATTTTGAATTACATTGCTGTTGGGAGGCCATAGGTGAGCCCATAACTGCATGTGCAATGTTTAAGTAGTTTCAGAGAGGTACATCTCTAGCACAGTAGGTAAAGAAGAAAGATTTCCTTTCTTCTCCCCCTGGTTTTGAGTCTCTTCTGATTTGGTTAGTGTATATTTTTCTGGGGTTGGGCTTAGTTCTCTTATTCATCTATTCTTATCTGGATAAAATGACAAGGTGGAAAAAATCACGTCAAGAAAAAAATAAGAGGCAGTACTGACAGCTAGGGACCCACTCAGTAGATATATTAGTAATATGTCAGAACTAGAGTTAGAATGATGTTTATCAAGGTGTTAAATGGGCTCAAAAAAAGCATGGAAAATATTAGAGAATCCCTTTCTGGAGAAGTAAAAGAACTAAAATCTAGCCAAGTAGAAATCAAAAGCTATTAATGAGGTGTAATAAAAAATGGAGGTTCTGACTGCTAGGATAAATAAGGCAGAAGAGAGAATTAGTGATCTAGAAGACCAAATGATAGAAAATAAAGAAGCTGAGAAAAAAAGAGACAAAAAACTACTGGACCACAAGAGGAGAAGTTGAGAGGTAAGTGATACCATAAGATAAAATAATATTAGAATAATTGGGATCCCAGAAAAAAGAGAGAGAGGGGTAGAAGTTATATTGGAACAAATTATATCAGAGAAGTTCCCTAATTTGGCAGAGGGAACAATCATCAAAATCCAGGAGACACAGAGAACCCCCCTCAAAATCAATAAAAATAGTTTCAAACCCCATCATCTAACAAGCTTACAAGTCTCAGTTACAAGGAGAAAATCCTGAAAGCAGCTTGGGAGAAGATGTCTGTAATATACAATGGTAGAAATATTAGATTGGCAGTAGACCTATCCACCGAGACTTGGCAGGCCAGAAAGGATGGCATGATATATTCAGAGCACTAAATGACAAAAATATGCAGCCAAGACACCTATATACAACTAGTCTGTCATTGAAAATAGGAGAGATAAAAAGCTTCCAGAATAAGGAAAAATTAAAAGAATTTGCAAACACCAAACCAGCCCTACAGAACATATTGAAAGAGGTCCTCTTAGCAGAGAGAGAGCCTAAAATTAACATACCAGAAAGGAACAGAGACAATATACAGTAACAGTCACCTTACAGGAAATAGAATGGCACTAAATTCATATCTTTCAGTAGTTACCCTGAATATAAATGGGTTAAATGCCCCCAATCAAAAGACACAGGCTATCAGAATGAATTAAAAAACAAGATGGCTGAGTGATGGACACTGAGGAGGGTACGTGCTATGGAGAGCGCTGTGAATTGTGTAAGACTGATGATTCACAGACCTGTACCTCTGAAACAACAAATACATTATGTGTTAATTTAAAAAAGTAAAGAAATTAAAACATAGCTTAAAAACATTTGATGAAAGAGAAATCTAGGTCTGGTAACTTTATAAGTGAGTACTACCATACAGTAAATGAACAAACAATTCAAATGTATGTTAATTGTTCCAAGAATTAAAAAAAAAAAAAAAAAAAAAAAAAACAAGACCCATCAATATGATGTCTCCACGAACCTCATTTTACACCCAAAGTTACCTGCAGATTTAAAGTGAGGGGGTGGAAAACAATTTACCATGCTAATGGACATAAAAAGAAAGCTGGGGTGGCAATCCTTATAAGATAAATTAAATTTCTTTAAAGATTTTATTTATTTATTTGACACAGAGAAGCACAGCTATAGAGGGAACACAAGCAGGGGGAGTGAGAGAGGGAGAAGCAGGCTTCTTGCCAAGCAGGGAGCCTGATGTGGGGCTTGATCCCGGGACTCGAGAATCATGACCTGAGCTGAAGGCAGTCGCTTAACCAACTGAGCCAACCAGGTGCCCCGAGACAAATTAGATTTTAAGCCAAAGATCATACTAAGAGATGAGGAAGGACACTATATCATACTTAAAGGGTCTGTTCAGCAAGAAGATCTAACAATTTTAAATCTATGTCCCTAACATGGGAGCAGCCAATTATATAAATCAATAACAAAATCAAAGAAACACACTGACAATAATACAATAATAGTAGTAGACTTTAAAACCCCACTCACTGAAATTACTGATCATCTAAACAAAAGATCGACAAGGAAATAAAGGCTTTAAATGACACATTAGACAAGATGGACAGATACATTCAGAACATTCCATCCCAAAGCAACAGAATACACATTCTTCTCCAGTGCACATGGAACATTCTCCAGAATAAATCACATCCTGGGTAACAAATCAGGTCTCAACCAGTACCAAAATATCGGGATCATTCCCTGCATATTTTCAGACCACAATATTTTGAAACTAGAACTTAACCACAAGAGGAAAGTTGGAAAAAACTCAAATACATGGAGGTTAAAGAATATCTTACTAAAGAATGAATGGGCCAACCAGGATATTAAAGAAGAACTTTAAAAATTCATGGAAACAAATGAAAATGAAAACACAACTGTTTCAAATCTTTGGGACACAGCCAAAGCAGTCCAGAGAGGAAAGTATATAGCAATTCAAGCCTTTCTCAAGAAAGAATGGTCTCAAGTATACAACCTAACCCTACACTCCTAAAGGAGCTGGAGAAAGAACAGCAAAAAATGCCTAAGCCTAGCAGGAGAAGAGAAATAATAAAGATCAGAGCAGAAATCAATGAAATTGAAACCAAAAGAACAGTAGAACAAATCAACATAACTAGGATCTGGTTCTGTGAAAGAATTGACAAGATCAATATACCCTTGGCCAGACTTTTCAAAAAGAAAAGAGAAAGGACCCAAATTAATAAAATCATGAATGAAAGAGGAGAGATCACAACCAACCCCAAAGAAATACAAACAATTATAAGAACATATTATGAGCAAATTTACACCAGCAAATTTGATAATCTGGAAGAAATGGCTGCATTCCTAGAGACATATAAACTATCAAAACTGAACCAGGAAGAAACGGAAAACCTGAACAGACCTATAACCTGTAAGGAGATTGAAGCAGTCATCAAAAATTTCCCAACAAACAAGAGCCCAGGGCCAGATAGCTTCCCAGGAGAATTTTACCAAATATTTAAAGAAGAAATAATACCTATTCTTCTGAAACTGTTCCAAAAAATAGAAATGAAGAGAAAACTTTCAAACTCATTTTATGAGGCCAGTATTATCTGGATCCCAAAACTAGACAAAGGCCCCATCAAAAAGGAGAACTACAGACCAGAATCCTTGATGAACATGGATGCAAAACTTCTCACCAAAATACTAGCCAATAGGATCCAACAGTACATTAAAAGTCATTCACCATGACCAAGTATTATTTGTTCCTGTGCTGCAAGTTTGGTTCAACATCCGCAAATCAATCAGTGTGATACAGTACATTAATAAAAGAAAGAACAAGAACCATATGATCCTCTCAATAGATCCTGAAAACACATTTGATGATGTACAACATCTTTTCTTGATCAAAACTTTTCACAGTGCAGGGATAGAGGGTACATACCTCAATATCATAAAAGCCATCTATGAAAAACACACAGTGAATATCATTCTCAATGGGGAAAAGCTCTCAGCTTTTAAGGTCAGGAACATAGCAGGGCTGTCCACTATCACCACTGCTATTCAACATAGTGCTAAAAGTCCTAGCCTCAGCAATCAGACAACAAAAAGAAATAAAAGGCATCTGAATCAGCAAAATAGCAGTCAAACTCTTACTCTTTGCAGATGATATGATACTTTATGTGGAAAACCCAAAGGACTCCACTCCAAAACTGTTAGAACTCATACAGGAATTCAATCAAGGGTCAGGATATAAAATCAATGCACAGAAATCAGTTGCATTTCTATATACCAACAGCAAGACAGAAGAAAGAGAAATTAAGGAATTGATCCCATTTACAATCGCACCCAAATAAACCTAACCAAAGAGGCAAAGAATCTGTACTCAGAAAACTATAAAGTACTCATGAAAGAAATTGAGGAAGGCACAAAAAATGGAAAAACAGTCCATGCTCATGGATTAGAAGAACTATTGTGAAAATGTCTATGCTACGTAGAACAACCTACACATTTAATGCAATTCCTATCAAAATGCCATCAATGTTTTTCAAAGAAATGGGACAAATAATCCTAAAATGTATATGGAACCAGAAAAGACCCCAAATAGCCAGAGGAATGTTGAAAAAGAAAACCAAAGTTGGTGGTATCACAATTCCAGACTTCAAGCACTATTACAAAGCTGTAATCATCAAGACAGTATGGTACTGGCACAAAAACAGTCACGTAGACCAGTGGAACAGAATAGAGAGCTAAGAGATGGACCCTCAACTCTATGGTCAACTAATCTTTGACAAAGCAGGAAGAAATGTCCAATGGAAAAATACAATCTCTTCAACAAATGGTATTGGGAGAACTGGACAGCCACATGTAAAAGAATGAAACTGGACCATTTCCTTACACCACACACAAAAATAGAATCAAAATGGATGAAAGACCTCAATGTGAGACAGGAATCCATCAAAATCCTTGAGAAGAACACAGGCAGCAACCTCTTTGACCTCAGCCATAGCAACTTCTTCCTAGAAACATCACCAAAGGCAAGGGAAGCAAGGGCAAAAATGAACTATTGGGACATCATCAAGATAAAAAGGTTTTGCACAGGAAAAGAAACAGTCAACAAAACCAAAAGCCAACTGATAGAATGGGAGAAGATATTTACAAATGACATATCAGACAAAGGGCTAGTATCCCAATTCTATAAAGAACTCCTCAAACTCAACACCCAAAGAACAAATAATCCAATCAAGGAATGAGTAGAAGACTTAAACAGACATTTCTCCAAAGAAAACATCCAAATGGCCAACAGACGCATGAAAAAGTGCTCAACATCCCTCAGTATTGGGGAAATACAAATTAGAACCACAGTGAGATACCAATTTACACCAGACAGAATGGCTAAAATTAACAGGTCAGGAAATTACAGATGCTGGCGAGGATGCAGAGAAAGGGGAACCCTCCTATATTATTGGTGGGAATGCAAGCTGGTGCAGCCACTCTGGAAAGCAGTATGGACATTCCTCAAAAGGCTGAAAATAGAGCTACCCTATGACCCAGCAATCACTCTACTGGGTATTTACCCAAAAGATACAAATGTAATGTCCAGAGGGGCACATGCACCCGAACATTTACAGCAACAATGTCCACAATAGCCACATTATGGAAAGAGCCTAGATGTCCATCAACAGATGAATGGGTAAAGAAGGTGTGGTATATATACACAATAGAATACTAAGCAGCCATCAAAAAGAATGAAATCCTGCCATTTGCAATGGATGTGGATAGAACTGGAGGAAATTGTGCTGAACGAAATAAGTCAATCAGAGAAAGACAATTATCATATGATCTCTCTAATATGAGGAATTTTAGAGACAGGGTGGGGGGTAGGAAGGGAAAAAATGAAACAAGATGGGACCGGGAAGGAAGACAAACTATAAGAGATTCTTAATCTCAGGAAACAAACTGAAGGTTGCTGGGGGGGGGGGGGGGAGAGGAGGGGTAGGGTAGTTCAGTTATGGAAAAAAAATTAATTAATTAAAATAACTTCAAAAAACAAATAAAATAAAATAACCTTAAAGTTCTATTTAATGATGATTTTGTTTTTCAGACCCAGACGTAATGGAGCCCATACTGATCTAAACCTTCAAAACAGAGAGCAGCAAAGATGTTTGATAGCTGTTCGACTGACTTCCTTCCTTTCTTGTGAAATCCTTCTCCTGGAGACCTTCCTAGGTCTCCTGAAAAAGAGAGAAGCAAACCCTGACAGCAGGCAACTGGTCTGCCCAGCATCCAGACCTTGCCCTTCTCCTGTTGAATGCAAGACTTTCACGGAGTATGAATATCAAGCAAAACCATTTCGTGAGCCTGATGGATCTAGACAAAAATCAGGATTACTCTGTAATTATGTCTGAACTCAGACAAAGTATGAACATTGCCCTAACTGCCCAAACAGTCCCCTGTTTAACTAAGCTTTATGAAGACAGCCCACCACAGAATTAACCCCACTTCCTGAGAACCTCCAATGAGAGTCAAGCCCCACTTTCTTAGCCTTCCTTAAATCACCTTTCTAGTAAATCCCCTCTAATCCTTCTAATATCTTCTTCCCGAGATGCTCCCTGGAGTGCTCTTTCTCCCTAAAAAACCAGTAAACCCAACTTGTTCAGCAACAGATGTGTTCTGGTGGGGTTCAGCCCGACTGTTTGATGGATGGTTTGAGTGTCATATTTGCCTGCTCTGCTCAGTATTACTTGTCTGGGGTCATCAAACAGCAATCCCCTGGAACCAACTTTTTTGGTCCCGGCAATGATTGCCAGTGCTTACCAAGTACTTATTACCAGACAGGGGC
This sequence comes from Spilogale gracilis, assembly GCA_004023965.1. NCBI lineage: Eukaryota > Metazoa > Chordata > Mammalia > Carnivora > Mephitidae > Spilogale > Spilogale gracilis. The sequence goes on along the minus strand of PITA01007558.1, from coordinate 9,665 downwards.
TTTATATAGATTAACTCACTTGATCGTCACAGTGGCCCTGGGAATGAATAGGCTTAGCACCTCATGTACAGATGAGGAAACTGAAGAACAAAGTTTATGACACTGCTAATCGGCTGAGCCAGGGTTCCCAGGGAGCCAGTGGGCCTGCCTCTAGGCTCCCATGTCAGAGCACCCTACCTCCCACTCGTTTCCCATAAGATAGGGAGGAATGCACCTGCAGGGAAAAGCAAATCTCCCTGACAACAGTATCAGAAATAGCTGAGCTTCTAAGCAACTGGATTTTTTTCACCTCGTGAACACATTAATCATATAATTCAGAGTTTTCAACCCAATTTTAAGAAAGGTATGGGATAATTGTAAGTTGAATAAACCTAATCAAGAAATATATTCCTTTTGCGTTTTTCTCTCAGTTTTACTAATATGGTCAAGAGAACATCCGCATTTGGTGTAATATGACTGGCATTTCTTTATCTGCCCAGCAAGAGGGCGGCTCAGGTACAGAGCCTTAGAAGTAAGTAATTAATATCTAGTGCAATTTCAATAACTTAGTTTCATTTTATTTTATTTGTTTTTATAAATACCTTCCACTTATGACCTACTATGCTGGTTTTTCCATTTGTAAGTGATAATAAAGTTTCATTTAGAAATTATTTCAGTAAAAATTTGAGTTCGTTTAAAGAAAAGTGCCAAATAAATAATGGTACAGGCAGTAGGAAACCGAGCGAGGAAACAGAAATCACGAAGGTGTTTTGGGACGCCCTGACTTCAGTTTCCTCTTTAGCTTGGATGCTGGAAAGACCAGAGTTGAATTCATCGGTCATTGCCCTCAAGACTGTGCTCCTAGCTGCATGAATTTCTCGCCCAAGTCCAGCCCTGGGCTTTATCCTCTCCCTGCTTCCTCAGTCTCCCCTCTGCCTTCCTGCCTTGCTACCCTCCAACTTTCAGAATAAATTAGTGAAGGGGGTTGCAGCTAGCGAGGGTAGGACGACGTAATAAAGAACGGAAGTGACCTGGGCTACCCGCTGGCAAAATGAGGGGCAGGGACCGCTCTCAGAAAAGCCCCATCTGATGTCCTCGTGTCCTGTGAAGTTTTCGGTTCTCCGAACTGCTCAGGAACCGCGTTTCTAAAACTGCGTGGACAGCGGATTCTTCGGCCCTCCTCCGTTCCGGCTTAGGTCAGTGTGACCGCTTGTTCCCGTAGAAGTGTGAGTGAGTTAGACACTTGGGTGGAAAAGCCGGGGAGGAGATGCCACAGACGGCGTCCTGCTCCCCCACTTCGGGCTCTGCAGCCCCCGACCCTCACTCCACCCCGTCTCTCCGAGTGGGGTGAAGTCTTGGAGGACACCCTGCGGGGGTGGGATGGGGTGGATAGCGGGGCTGGAGCCTGGCTCCGGGACTGAGAGGGAGGTGGGCAGAGCCGGGGAATAAGGCGCCGGAGCCCCCGGAGGCGCAGCCCGGACTCCCGGGAAAGCCCAGCGGTCTACACCCGCTGGGTTCAGTGTCCCCGCTTGGAGAGTTGTCAGGAAGTTTGGGGGAGGGGCGAGCCGCCGGCTCCGGTTCTCGGGCTCCCGGGGCTGAGCGGGGACCGCAGCAGCAGCGGGTCTCGAGCTGTCACGTCCCCGCCCACGGGCGGGCTCCGGGGCTCCCGAGGGGGCGGCGGGGGCGGCGGGGGCGGCGGGGGCGGCGGGCAGAGCGCGCGGGCGGCCATGGAGGGACTGGTCCTATTCAACGCCCTGGCCACCCGGCTGCTGTTCGCGCTGCACTCTCTGGTTGGGGTCTGGCGAGTGACCGAGGTGAAGAAGGAGCCGCGGTACTGGCTGCTGGCGCTGCTCAACCTCTTGCTCTTTCTGGAGACTGGGCTCACCCTCAAGTTCAAGCGCGGCAGAGGCTACAAATGGTGAGCGCACCCCGGGAGAGGGAGGGCGCGCGGAGTCCCCGGGCACTGATTCCTGGGGCATTCGCCAGCAGCCCAAGAGCGCGTCTCCCCGCAGCCCGCCCAGTTCTTTCTCGGATTCGGACCCTCTTTGTCCTCGCCCCGAGGTTCCACAGAGAGAAAGATGCTCGCCCATCTCTGGGACACGCCGCAGTACCAGAGGTCCTCCCGGTCCCGGGGCAACACGGGGAAGGCTCAGTCCCTGCCCGGTGTCACACAGTCCCAGGTTTGGCACCTTGGAAGACGTGAAAAAAAGAAGGGAAACCCTTGCCTTCTCTGCAGAAGGTGCTCCAGAGCGGGGGGAGTCGGGGGTCACGGGAATGTCCAGGAGCTCTGCTTCCTGAACTTGAGGTGTGTAGGCGCACCGGTTATTCTGTGCCTGCACGTGTGGGAGTGCCTTCCGCTGAGCACAAGGGACTTTTGTAAGAGCCGGTGTGCGTAGAACAGTCCCCTAGGTCAAGAAGCCCCTGTAAGCACTTCTGTGCCGCTCTGCTCCGCTCAGCTGGGGCCCTGGCATGGCATCAGCTTCACGTGCCCCAGCTTGGTTCCTTGGGAGCTTGGTTAATGAAAGTTCACCTCGTCAAAGGCTTGCGACACTGGCGAGGAGACCGGCAAGGAGGGTTCAAACTTAACTTCAACCTGCAAGAACTACAGGCTCTATGTAATGTTTTATTTCCCCTTGGAAGACTTAAGTGGCAATAGAAAATTTGAAAAAGAGTCTCTTGCCATTTACAAAGAGTTTCCACCTCCATCCCTCCACCCCCAGTAGATTTTCACCCAAGCTTCTCCAAGCTAGGCCTCTTCCTGTATTAATTTTTAAAAACAGTAAAACTATGGTCACATAAAAATTCAATAAAAGTATACTATTCATTAGTTTCAAAAAAAGTAAAGCAGTATTTTCATATGTGTCAATAGTTTTAAAAATAACGTTAGAAGAAAATATTATTAGACAAATCAAAGAATTATGTACACAATGATATTATAGTCCGCCACCATATTAGAGGGGGAAAACTCTTTCTACAATGTTGCATATTACACTGCGAAAGGCTGTGTATTTTGTGACAGTCCAAGAGTAAGAATGTGTTGTGTGTCTCTTAAGACGATGTGAATCTTGCATAAATTTCCACTGTTGAAAAATTACTAGAATTATCAGTGAAAAAATTATTCAGGTAGAATCCTAATGTAATACAATAAGGATGGGAATGTTACAGCCCCTCTCCCCACCCTATGATCAGCTTATTAAGCAGGAGAGATTTGAGGTACTTTCCAATGGGTCCAACGTGCCTTTTCAAAACGTCAAGAAAAATGGCATTAGCTTCCCCAACAAGCCTTAGAGTTAAAACAACAGAAGGGGAGAACAATGTTCACCCAGCAGGTCATAGGAGATTTATTTTGTTTTACTGAATAGATTTAAGATGCTAGGGTAGAAGATACCTTCAGTAACAGGAGCATGAGGTCTGAGGCTGAAAAGTGTTCCATGGAAGGTAGTCCTGTCACTAACCAGTACAGAGAAAGGTCAGCCTTAAAAGGGGGACCAACCCAATGGGCCGTGAGATATTCTCTCTCAGTGTTCCAAGAGTAGACCAGAGGCCTTCACTCACATTAAATCAAAATTCCCCTCCAGTCATGTAGAAATACTGTAGCCAGTTGGAACTTTACCTGCATGTCTGTACCATTCTGGCAGCTGGTTACAACTAGGAGGGGAAAAAAGATTGGGGCAAATGGGGGATCAATGTGTAGAATTAAATAGGGAACTAGGGACCTGTCCGTGTGTAGTATGGTCTCAAAATCAGAAGGAAAATGAAGCCGTGGAGCAATACTTATTTGCTCTGAGGCCTTGCGCATGTTACTTAACCTCTCTGACCTTTGGTTTCCTCATCTATAAATAGTTATAGGTTGTTATAAATTAAATGAAATAATACATTTCATTGTTGATGAATGGAAAAGGATTTTTTTTTAGATCCTGGGATTTTTCTCTTTTTTCTTCTCATTAAAAAATATTATGTGTCAACTGGACACATTTTCTGTCTGTACAAGTCCAACGACTTTACTTGAGGGACTGACCAAAACACCATCGGCTCAGAATCAAAAAGTAGAGAAAATGTCTCACCTTTATTTCAGAACAGGCCATGATGTGTACTGTATATTTTAGCAGTTATTGAAAAAAAATTGTGCTAGCTTAATATGTAGACTAATATTTGAAATTAAAGAAAATTATAGAGTTGGTTTATAAAATTTCAACAACTGAGTCCCTGTAAATGATCCAAATAGAAATGTGATTAATAGTGCTTTGTTCTAGTGATCTTACTAAATACTTTGTTCTGCATAGCCTGAAAATGTGGTCATTTTTGTGGTGGACAAAGCTCACACACTATTCTGTCATAAATTTGAGGGGGAAAAATCATAAGATGGGATGCTGAAAAAATATAGACAATTATCCATGTGTAACATGGTAACAATTAAGAAGTATTTGATTTGAGACATATTTCATTGCTGGGTTGTAGTTTTCTGAGTAAGGCAAGGTATGATATTTTGTTATTTTTGAGTGTTAAAAAAACAATTTCCATTAAGAATGAGGACTGAGGAAGCAAAAAAAAGCTAAGTAAATATTATGACCTTACCTAGATCTCTCTATAGGAAAATGTCAATATATAGATTTATATGCATATCCACATATTATATACCTTTTGATCCATTGGTCTTATATTTTGGACTCTACCCTACAGAAACCAGGGTGGTCATATGTAATGACATATATACAAAAATATTAACTTTCACCTTATAAGTAAAAAATAAACCTAAAAACAACCTGATTATCCATCAATAGACTGAAAGTTGAAAAATTGTAATGTACCCATACTTTATATATCTTGTTGGTACTAAAGATAACGAGCTAGAGTTTAGCTATTGACCTAGAGGGATGTCTGTGATATGTGGCCAGGATAATAAAGTTATAGAATCATGTATATTATTTAATTTTTTTAAAGCACTTGTCAAAGAGTTATCCTTTGTATCAGTTGAATACATTATCCATTTGCAAGTTACGTAAAAGAATAAGAGGGTGAAACCTTCCCCTGCTTAAAATCAATTAACCAGTCAAATAATGCCTGAATGATAGATGAAGCTCCATACACACAGGAGGTGAGAATTTCTTTTCCAGAACATCAGATCCATGAACCTCCTTTTGACTACTCTGGTCTACCTTGAACATTGTGCTTTTCACTAACATTTGCAGCTGGCCCCACAGAAATCAAACTCCCAGAAATCATGGGACGATACATTGAGCTATAGAGGAAAATGTGAACAAAATTTCCTGAAACATAGCAAACATATTACAGTTGTCAAAAGAATGTTTCTTTAGCTATCCTTTGGAAAGGAAACGCGGAGCTAGTTCTGCTAAGCTCAGCTGTCCAGGGACAGCAACATTACGTCAACACTAATAACTTGCAGTTGGAGAAGTTTAATTTGTTGGAATCCTATAGGATAGAGAGGGTAAGCCAGTGACACATCCCTTGTTAAGCCCAATAAATGTGTGCTGGTGTAACTTGCTCCTTTTCACCTGGTATTTATTAATTTCACATGAACATTCACTTACATTCCTATAAGATGGAGATTAGTATTGCTTGCTTTATTGTTTCTTGATTTTATTTTCTATTGTCCAGGTAACAGTCCAGTAGATCTATGGATTACCATTTAGGAAAAGTTAAACACGAGACAATGTTCTGTTGCTTATTTGATAATACTGAGAACATATTCCTCAGGGGTTAGAAAAATGACGAAGATTGTGACAAGTTTGAGGCCTGTACACTTGAAAAGAAGTGGTATCTGTGAATAAATAGAAATCTAAGTTGAGGGGTGCCTGGGCGGCGCCGTCATTAAGCATCTGCCTTTGGCTCAGGTCATGATCCTGGAGTTTCAGGATCAAGACCTGCATCAGACTCCCTGTTGGTGGGGGAAGCCTGCTTCTCCGTCTCTCACTCCCCCTGCTTGTGTTCACTCTGTGTTTCTCTCTGTCAAATAAATAAATAAAATCTTTAAAAATATTAAAACATAAGAAATCTAACTGGAATGTATTGGCAAAACTACTGATTAAGCACTGAGCTTTCCTCATCAGAATTTTAAGAATACTAGGTAACTACAGTTGAATTAATAAAATGCCTCACTTATGTGGTCGCCCTTCTTCATTGTATCTCTTTCCTTTTTCCTTTAGGAACTTAGCCTAATGTCTATTTGTTGAATTACCCCATAAGTTCATGTGATACTGTGCTAGACTGTGTGAACAGGCGGAAGGAACAGAAAACCAAAATATTTGAGATTTTAAGTTAAAGGGCAGCATTCTGATTCTGTGTTCAGATATGTGGGAATAATTATGAATATTCAGCATTTGTTGATGCCCAGGCTCTTTCCAGTGTCCTACACAGATTATTATTCCACGAGATCCTGACAGCAGCTGCAATGATTTTCTGTTTCTCTTTTCTCCCCCATTTTTAGGTGAGGAAACTGAGGCATAGCGCCATGAAGGCATTTTGTTTAGGATCATCTAGTTGGCAGTTGAAGGCACAGGGCTATCAAGGGTCCAGCCATTTAGAGGAGAATGGATGTGATGAAGTGTAGGGGGTGGAAGGGGTAGGGAGAAGGACCATCATGGCATTCGAGCTGGAGCAGGAGAAATGGGTAAGAGACAGGAGTGCAGAGGCTGTGTAATTAAAGCACGTCCTGAGGGAGGTGAATGTAGGAAACCTTGAGCAGATTTCCCTGGAAAGCCTGATCAGTCTTCATTCAATAAACATATGTGGAATTGCTCATAGGTGTTAGACACTGTCTGAGTGTTAAGAATATGGGGATGCATAAAACAGGTAAAATTCTATCCTGAAGGAACTAGTTCAGGGACACAGAAAATAAAGGAGTCAATAAGAAACAAGTGAGCTAATAAGTAACGAATGAATGATCGAATGATCGGAACTCTGGAGACCCAAGTGGTAGCAGTTATAGAGGGATGTAGGAGCAGGGAGAGGATTCCACTGGGTGGTCAGAGAAGGCTCGCTGGGGAGGAGACATCTGAGCCTTGTCTGTTTACAGAGGAGAAGGAACCAGTGTGGGAAGAGCCAGGGAGATGAAAAAAGAGAGAGAGAAGGGACAAGTGTACCCTGGCACCTTTCTGACATACCCCTCCAAAGACAGATAAAACTGCCTTTCTTTTCCCTTCTTCCTGGTCTCTACTCTTCCCATGTACTTTGCCTTCAAGTGAAAAATTCCTTTTAAATTTTATATTGTTACCATATCTTACTTGAAACATCATGTGTTAGACAATGTCTGGGTGGCTCCCTACTAAAAACAGGAAAGACAAATTAGGAATCAGAAGAGATTCTATCCTAAACTGATTTCAATTTAAACCAATTTTTTAAAACAAAACAAAACAAACCCTCAATGAAATCTGTTTTGAATACTCAATTGTATTTAGAAGGTTCAGTAGCAGAATTGGGAACCTAGACTTGACAGAAACCCTATGAAGCCTGACCTTGAACACGTCTTGGGCAGTGCAGGAGGACCCTTGTCATTCTGCAGTATCTGACAGTATGTATCTTCCTTCAACACAATGGTTTACAAAAATGCCAGTGAGAAAGTTGGGAAATAAAAGCACTCTTCTCCCACTGACCTTTTCAGATATCAGGGAGGAGGCAATGGAGAGATTTAGAAGGAGACCCTGTGACTTCCATATGGCCAACTTGGGCAATGGAAATTATCCCAGGAGTTAGGCCATTTCTCTCATTGTTCGTACTTGCTGTCCAGATTTCTTGAAATCTCTGTTCAGCTTCTAGGATCATTTTCCACTGTGCTTTGGATTTATCAGCCCTCTCTGAAGTGTGTATCCCGAGTTTTATAATTAATATTCATTGTCTTCATGTGTTTTTTGTGTGTATGTGTTTTATATCATGAGTCTTGAGCTCAGTGCACAAGGATGACTGAGGTTTGCATCTTTTTTGGAAGCACACATTGAATGTTGTCAGCAAACTATTTTGTTTTGAGTGATCCAAGTCATGGTTTAGGAAGAAGAGTCTTAACTTGAATTAGTACAATGCTTCCCTCCTAAGAGACAGTGGTATTTTCTTCTTTTGTTTTACAATGGACTTGGGATCAAAGCAATAATATGTCTTCATTTAGAATAGGAACCACCCCCCCATTGCTTCTCGGCCTTTTGGCTAAGATCAAGTGTAGAATAGGAACCCCAGGAAACTGAACCATTAAGTGATATACATGCTTTTTCTAAGAGTATGTTCAATGGAGACATTTAGAACTAAATATTAAGGTTCTGATATTTTGTAACTTCTTGTACTTGCCAGGGAGAAAAATAAAGTGCAAATTGGTGTGGGCAGTTCCCATGAGCAGGTATAAATATATCCTTCCTTCTGAATTTCATGCATTTTTCCTTCTAGGGCAGTGCCATTATTTGCATACAGCATCAGGACAGATCTGATAGTTTAACTTCTTTTCCAACAATAGAAAAATCACCTTTCCCTCAAGGTTTCTTCTCCTCATGTGCGTGTCTCTCATTACTCCAGAAGTTTCTCTGGAGTACCGTTATCAGGAGAGTTAGATCTAGGGGATATAAGTTATTTCATTAAAGAAAACCAGTGTTTTGTTTTTAAACAAAAGAGGTGTTTTTATATGCAGGTAGCAAAAATTGAACTTTCTTTGAAAGTCACACTGAAGTAATATTAAGGACATACAGATTTTTAATATAAAATGCCAGGGAGGGACTGATTTGGTGTCTTTTCTCTGAATATGAACCTACAGTAGTTGTTTAGGGAATAGTGTTGTATTTTTTTAAAGATTTTATTTATTTATTTGACAGAGAGATACAGAGAGAGCACAAGTAGATAGAGCATCGGGCAGAGGGAGAGGGAGAAGCAGGCTTTCCGCAGAGCTGGGAGCCAGATGAGGGGCTCGATCCTGGGTCCCCGGAAATCATGACCCAAGCCAAAGGCAGCGACCCAACCGACTGAGCCACCCAGGCAACCCAAGAGTGTTGTGTTTTATCTTCAGTTTGTCCGATTTCAAAGAGACAGTGGATATACCCCTGACTTCATGTTGTATACTTATTAGAATCAAAATCCGAATTCCTTACGGGAAAAACGTCCTCTCTGCCATCAGCGTTGCTCCCAGTCCTGGTTCGGTCCTTCAGTTTTCCTTTGCTTTCTTAGGGCCCTGATTGAGCTTCCTGTCCCACACACCTGTTTTAATCCTCCTCCATCAGCCTTCTGATAACTTGGCTGTGCCATTTTCTGACAGTACGTTCAGAGTAGTGATGAGCGGGGGACGAAGGTGATGGTGACAGTGGGGGCGAAACAGTTATCGATTACTGAGCAGTGACAATGCCCCAAGCCTGCTTTACATCCTTGGTGTCAGTGACCCTTGCAATGACCCTAGGAGACAGCTTTTCTATTTATTACCACGTTATGATGAGGATGCTGCTGCCCAGCAAGGCTCTATCTCTTGTCTCAGGTCACAACTAGTTGCACTAAATCACAAAAACAATTCCTAGCATCGGGTGATCGCTCACCTTTATTGAGATAGAAACATACATTTCCCACATTACCACATTACCTTATTCAGTCCTCATTAAAGCCCCAGAGGTGCTATTCTTTTTTTCTTTTTCTTTTCTTTTCTTTTTTTTTTTTTTTGTGGAATTTGCTGGATTTTATTATAGTTTTATTTTTTGGGTTTTTGTTTG
>PITA01007557.1:53374-90817 GCA_004023965.1 Spilogale gracilis | reverse complement strand
TTCTCTTTATGTCTCTTTTTGGATCTCTATTATATTCTCTCCTATGTCTTGTCTCCCTCCTTCTCTGTCTCCCAAGTCTGGATCCCTAGTCCCTGGCTTGCACACAGAACCCCAGCCTCCTGCAGAAGGTCCCCAGCCTCCTCTATCTCCCCCCTCCACTGATAATAAGTAAGGACTAGAATTCATCCTCAAGCCACAGCCTTATCAGCATGTGTTCTTGACTGCTATTGGAGGGGCATCTACAGGAGAATTCCCTACCATTACTTCCCCTGGGATCCAGGAGCTGTGCTGTAGATACCGGGATACCGGGCATATCAGGTGTGGGTGGAGGAAGCAGATCAGCTGGGTCACTGTGGACATGCGCCAGGCTATGGGGGCCTCTGGTTCATGATCTGTAAAATGGGAGTAGCTGTTGTGAAGATGAAATGAAACCTTGCCCCTGCCCAGCACAGACCGGGTGCCTAGTGAGCGCTCAGTAAGCTGAGCTACATTAACCATCGGGATTACTACTTACATCTATTAGGGATGGTGGGGCAAAGAGGTTCTGGCTCTTTCTCGGGGTTTTGCAAATGGAGTCTCCTTCTGCACCTGATCTTTCCATTCAGTCCTAACCACCACCCTGGCCCTCAATTCACACCCCCAGACACCCCTTAGAGCTCTCTCACCCCACCCCACCATGCCTGCCGCCTCTCCCAGACCAGAGGCCAGTTCAAAGGGTTTCTCTATCCCTCCCATCATGGACACAATAGCCCATTCTCCCGGATCCCAAGCCAGCAGAAGAAAGCACAGGCAGGAGATCAAACGTGGGCTGAATGGAAGACAGAGGAGACAGAGAATGAGGGGTGAGATGGGATGGCAAGAATAATGACTTCCATCCAAGCCTCTTCCCATAAACCCACAGCTCTTTGAAGGCTGCTTTCCTTTAATAAAATGCACTATTATTAATGACCCAAGTGGAAGCTTTCTGGTCAGGACAATGCCCCACTCCCTGGGGCCTCCGCGGGGCCTCGTGCATGGGAAAGCGCTTCGTGGCCCACTGGATGCCTCCACATGCCAAGTACCAAGTGCATGTCATGGGGGTTTTCAGGCTGGCTGGTGGCCGCCCCGATGTCCCTGGGTGCCTCCACTCTTGGGGCCTGCCACCATCCTCTTGCTAAGAAGGCTCTCAGGCTGGGCCTGGGGCCAGCAGAATCTGTGCCATCACTTTCCGGTCAGTTCATTAATTAGACAAACATTTAGAGTGCCTACTACATGCAAGTCCGTGTGTAGGATCACGAGGGCAAGGCAGACACCATTCCCGCCCTCAGGGAGCTTGTACTGGGAACAGAAGACGGCACTTAGAAGAAGACAGGAACCAAGGCACTGAAGGCTATGGAGGCCCCACATTCTAGATTTTTACCTGACACTGCTCCCCCTGTCAGGAAGCTCCGCCACTTTCTGTGGCCCCCTCTTTGTCACAGCAGGGCTTTGCTGAACCCCCTTGCTCTGCAGTTCAGACCCCCAAGCCACCTGGCACCGCCAGCCGCCACAGCAACCACTGGCTGTGATCCCCTGCTGCCCACTCCCCGCCCCCCATCTCCAGCTAGAGGGAGTGTGGACTATGTTCTCTCTGTCACCTCCATGGGCAGCTGGTCTGGGGGAAACGACCACCCTAGATAGTAAGAAAATATCTTTATTGGAAAGAAACTTCATGTGCTCTAAGCCTGAAAGGGAGCTTTGAACTAGGGCTCCTTCAATGTAACAGATCAGAATACCTAAAGCCACACAGCCTGCCTGGGACATCCTGAACCCAGATGGGGGATTTTTCTGACATCACAGAGGGGATGACACAGTGTCATGTGGGACTCATGTCTGGGTCAAGGGAGGACTCTCTGTGCTCCACCTCATGTGGGGACTTAAAGGAAAACACGTTCCTTCTTTTTTTTTTTTTTTTAAAGATTTTATTTATTTATTTGACAGAGAGAAACACAATGAGAGAGGGAACACAAGCAGGGGGAGTGAGAGAGGGAGAAGCAGGCTTCCCGCCGAGCAGGAAGCCCGATGTGGGACTCGATCCCGGGTCTCCGGGATCATGACCCGAGCCGAAGGCAGTTGCTTAACCAACTGAGCCACCCAGGCGCCCCAAAACACGTTCCTTCTTGAAAGTGCTAAGGGCCCTCGGTGCGGTGGGGAAGTGCGGGGCCCAGTGAGCAGCCTTAGCACCTGCTGTTCCGCTGGGAACCTCACAACCATGCTCGTTCCATACAAATGCAGACCCGCAGGCCTGAGCACTGTTCCTCCCCAGCAACAGGGGAAGCTGGGGTGCAGAGAGCTCTGCTATCTTGACAGGGTCCCTCAGCTGATGAACGGCTGACCCAGGATCCCTGCATGTGGGGCTCTGACAGCGGGGGTGAGGTGGAGGATAAGAAGACATCCGCCGCCCCTTGCTGGGGACTCACTCTGGGCGGCCATTTTTCCATCTGTCAAGTGGGAGGGCTGGATAGTCAGAGGGTCTATGGAAAGATGCCAGAGGGTTGGGGTTCTTTCAAACCATACTGAAAACTTTGAGTGTGGGGGGTTAGGACTCAGCTTCCGAGAAATGGACTATCGCCTTTATCAGATTCTCCTAAAAGTGCCTGGCCCAAGAGAAGTTAAGACCATGGAGCCGAGGGGTCCCTAGGTGTCCTGTCCCTGACCACGGCCCCTGCAATGGGCTTTCTGCAGGCTGAGCGGCCGGACAGTAGGAGAAGAACTAATGCCTATTCTAACCTGTCTACTCACAAGTGGCGTTTGGAATAATTAGTAATAGTCCAGAGACCCCTCCCCAGCTCATCCATCCCATGGGAGCTGGGACTGGGGGGAGGGGCAGGAGCCTCCGGAACAGAACAAGGAATGAAATGAGGAGGCTGAGGATGGAGCAGTGAGGCCCCAGAAGGTCCTGCCGGGCCCTCGATGTGCTGGTGGGGGGTCTGGGCTCCAGGCTGCAGTGCAGGGGCGGACGCCTGGCCTCTACAGCCAGCTCCGGGGAGAGCCAGCAACTGCTGGCCAACATTCCATGGCATCAGGACCGGCCTGGGGTGGCTGGGAGGTAGCCCCACACCCGCTTCCCTCCTGTCTACGGGGTCCCCTGTACCCTAGAGTGGGGTGGCCCCGGGGGTGTGTTCCCCGGCAAGCCACCAGGAATAGAAAGAATGACCACCGGCCACCCCCCAGAAGGAAAGAGTCCAAACCTCCAACCAGGGAGGGATAACTTGACTAAATAAATTGTTACACATCCGTGCATACAATGGAATGCTACACAGTCATTTAAAATGGTAGGTTAGAGAAGTCAGGCTCCAGATCAAGCGGGAGAAGAGCGGGGCGGAGAAGGGTGGACACACATGGTCTCTCTCCAGACACGTCTGCCGCCGAGTCACAGTCAGTCTGCATGGGGAGGGTGCGAGAAATCATCAAGCATGCTGACAAGGCTGCCCCTCCAGGCCACTCCCGTGGCCTATCTGTCCCCTCGCCCAGCCCATCAGCCACAAAGGCCGGCTCTCAGCAATTCCACACACCCGAGCCCTGCTTTAGGGCAGTCTTCCCATTTTCTGCCTTCCACCCTACCCCCCACAGCACCTAGGGGTCCTTCAGGCCTGTGCTGACACAGAACTTTCTCAGATCGCCCTGTGAATTCGTTAGCCTATAATGTAGAGCCTGTTTGCCCCCCATCATCACCCCCCAAGAGGCTGTAAACTGCCCCCAGGCCAGGCAATGGGCTTGTTTTGTTCACCTCTGTAGAACTAGCTCCTCAAATAGTGTCTGGCACACAGTTGGTGCTCAATAAATGTTGAATGAGTGAGTTTGACACCACAGGGCTAATGTTTATTCAGTGTGTCAGGGAACCAAGCTTTGTGTCCTTACCTCGGGACCTCCTTGCAGCCATTCTCAGAGGCGGGCACTATGAGTAGGCGACGGCCTCCTCCATTGCACAGACGGGAGAAGAGAGAGTTCAGGAATTTGCATTACATGGTGCAGCGAGCAAAGGGAGAGTCAGGATTGTAATTATGGCTTCCAGTCTCCAAAATTCATATTCTTAACCCTTCTCCTCCCCAGCCTCTCCTGGGTGAACAAAGGAGGAGGGGGAAAGAGCAGAAGGAAACACAGCAGGCAGCGGGTACCTGGGAGAGCTCTGGTGATGGGGTGGGGACTTAATGATTTTATCGTGTTCTTTTCTCCAATGTGCATGCATTTTATTTATAATCGGAGAAAACTAACTGTATGATAGTAAGTATTTTTTATAAAAGATCACCAAGCACAATCCTAAAATTTATATGGAACCAAAAAAGACCCTGAATCGCTAAGGAATTGTTGAAGAAGAAAAACAAAGCTGGGGGCATCACGTTACCCGACTTCAGGCTTTATTACAAAGCTATGATCACCAAGACAGCATGGTACTGGCACAAAAACAAACAGACCAATGGAACAGAGTGGAAAGTCCAGATATGGACCCACAAATCTATGGTCAAATCATCTTCGACAAAGCAGGAAAAAATATCCAGTGGAAAAAAGACAGTCTCTTCAATAAATGGTGCTGGGAAAATTGGACAGCTATGTATAGAAGAATGGAGCTAGACCATTCTCTTACACCACACACAAAGACAAACTCGAATGGATGGAAGACCTCAACGTGAGACAGGAATCCATCAAAATCCTAGAAGAGAACATAGGCAGTAACCTCTTTGACATCGGCCACAGCAACTTCTTTCAAGACACGTCTCCAAAGGCAAAGGAGACAAAAGCGAAAATGAACTTTTGGGACTTCATCAAAATAAAAACCTTCTGTACAGGAAAGGAAACAGTCAATAAAACAAAGAGGCAACCCACTGAATGAGAGAGGATATTTGCAAATGACAATACAGACAAAGGGCTAATATCCAAGATCTAGAAAGAACTCCTCAAACTCAACCTCCAAAAAAGAAGATGAACACATCAAAAAATTGGCAGGAGACATGAAGAGGCACTTCTCCATAGAAGATCTACAAATGGCTAATAGACACATGAAAAAATGTTCATATCACTAGCTATCAGGGAAATTAAAATAAAAGCCACACTGAGATACCACCTTACACCAGTCAGAATGGCCAAAATTAACCAGACAGGAAACAAGTGTTGGAGAGGCTGTGGAGAAAGGGGAACCCTCTTACACTGTTGGTAAGAATGCAAGTTGGTGCAGCCGCTTTGGAAAACAGTGTGGAGATTCCTTAAAAAATTAAGAATAGAGCTACCCTATGACCCTGCAATTGCACTACTAGGTATTTATCCTAAAGATACAAATGTAGTGGAAAGAAGGGCCATATGTACCCCAATGTTCATCGCAGCAATGGCCACAATTGCCAAACTGTGGAAAGAGCCAAGGTGCCCTTCAACAGATGAATGGATAAAGAAGATGTGGTCCATATATACAATGGAATACTACACCTCCACCAGAAAGGATGACTATCCAACTTTTGTAGCAACATGGACTGGATTGGAAGAGATTATGCTGAGTGAAATAAGCCAAGTAGAGAAAGTCAAGTATCACATGGTTTCACTTACATGTGGTACATAAGGGGTAATATAGAGGACAGTAGGAGAAGGAAAGGAAATGGGAAGTAGGGTAATTCGAGGAAAGAAACAAAGCATGAGAGAATTTAGACTCAGAAACAAACAGGAGAGCCTGGTGGTAGGTGCTGAGGTACATGTTGCATGGAGCACTGGGTGTGGGGCATAAACAATGAATCTTGTAACACTGAAAAAAATAAAATTAAATTAAAAAATAAAAAAGATCACCAAGCAACCTTGACAGAACTCCACAAATCCTCCTAGGACCCCCAGGAACCCTCTCTCCTGGCATGAGAAGCCAGTGTCGAAGCCCACCCCCACATCCATGAGGCTGTGCAAGAGATCACCCACCATCAGCAAGTTCCTACCAGAAGAGGGGACCCCTAGACCATCTGCACGGTCTGCATGCCCTCACTGTCCACCCCACCCCACGTCTCTTAAATGGAGAGCAAGGAGGCGAGCAAGGAGACAAATATTCTCCCTCACCTCGTCTCTCTCACCAGCCCAGCCCCTCCTTCAGCCCTGTCTCATGCCCCGGTGGCCCCCCGGACTCAGGATGAGCAGCAGAGCCCACCCCAAAGACCTCACACGTGATTCCATTTTGCTTTATGCATCCCAAATGGCCTGCCCTTTGCTGGCAGGGCTTGCAGCAAATTATTGCTGGTGAAAACAGGAGGCTCGGGTTTGGAAACCAGATGAAGCTTTTACTTTTACTGGCTGCGGGGCCAGGGTAACTCCCAATAGCAAGCACCCTGTACAGCGAGCTCCATCCTCACATTCACATAACAGGCATGTGTTGTCCATCTATGCCCCCCTCCCCCAGGTACCGTGCCCGGTGGAGAGCAGGAAGGGGAAGTGAGATATGATCGTGACCTTTATGGAGCTGACACCATGGGCAGAGAGAAAAGACAAGGCACTAGGTGGAACTGGGGCAGGGGATGGGTGTGGAGAGAGTGATGACCTCTTTAAAACATCACTTGGGGGGGCGCCTGGGTGGCTCAGTTGGTTAAGCGACTGCCTTCGGCTCGGGTCATGATCCCGGAGACCCGGGATCGAGTCCCACATCGGGCTTCCTGCTGGTCGGGAAGCCTGCTTCTCCTTCTCTCACTCCCTCTGCTTGTGTTCCCTCTCTGGCTGTTTCTCTCTGTCAAATAAATAAAATCTTTAAAAAAAAAATCACTTGGAATCACGGTCTAGTACTCTATTGTATGCACGAATGTGTAACCATTTAGTTAGTTGCATAGAAAACCAGGTCCCCAAGAGCCAGTCCCTCGGTGGCTTCTGATGCCATGAAGCATGAACCTGCTCCAGTGTGCCCAGGGCCGATGGGTGAGCATGGGACAGAGCGACCCCGCTGCCCCATTGAGGATTGTGGAGGACATCCTGCCGCTTTCTCTGATTGACTCTCGGCTCTTCCAGGAGAACTATCTATACATCTGTTCAAAGAAAAGAACAAGGTAAAGTCTGACGATCTTAAAGTAAATTTGCACGTAAGCCGGATAGAGCACATGTAAATGCCGGCAGGGAAAATGAATGCCGCCATCAAGAATGCATGTGTTTGGGGGTGCCTGGGTGGCTCAGTCAGTTGGATGACCAGTTCAATTTCGGCTCAGGTCATGATCTCAGGATTGTGGGATCAAGTCTGACATTGGGCTCCATGTACAGTGAGGAGTCTGCCTGAGGATTCTCTCTCTCTCTCTCTCTCTCTCTCTCTCTCTCTCTCTCTCTCTCTCTCCTTCCCTCTTTCTCTGCCCCTCTCTCCACCTCAGTAAATACACCTTTGAGGAAAAAAAGCATATGTGTTTCAATAGTTTTGGGTTTGTTGTTCTTGCTACTGTTGTTGTTGTTTTATATGGGAGGAAATAAACAAAATCCCCTGAAAGTTAGCATTTATAGGTATTTTTTAAAAGATTTTATTTATTAATTTGACAGAGAGATACAAAGAGAGCACAAGTAGACAGAGCAGCAAGCAGAGGGAGAGGGAGAAGCAGGCTCTCCACTGAGCAGGGAGCGTGATGTGGGACTCCATCCCAGGATCCTGGGATTATGACCTGAGCCAAAGGCAGATGCTTAACTGACTGAGCCACCCAGGCGTCCCGCATTTCCATGTATTTATGTACCCTGTTGTTCACAAAATGTTCTGAGGTGACCGCTTCCTAGGAAGCCCCTGGCTCTATCGAGGCTGGCTCGTGACCATCAGAACTTGTACCTGTAGCTTCTAAGCTAGACTCCACGATAAGGGGCCCACCCGCTCTCGCCTGCACCCTCCCTCCCCCACTACCCCTGGAGCTGACCTGTCAGCAGCACGATTCACAGCAGCACTCCTGGCCCAAGTTCAGAGCTGGCAGGTGTGATGGCGGAAGGGGGAAGTTCTGGGCCCTTCTGGCTGCATGCCCAGGGCAAAGTGGGTCAGCAACGGCCCCGGGAAATCCCAACAACGTCCCCAGGAAATCCCATGCTGCATACACAAGATACATGCAAGGTGACAAAAGCCTGACAATGCCTTGACCATGTGCATCCTTAGGAGCTGGCTCAAGTTCAGGGTCTGGACAGAGGGCTTGGTCTGAAGCAGTTTCCCCATGTGTCCTCTGGTTAGCTACACGGTGTTGACTGGTGTGATGGGAGCATGTCAGCTGCTGAAGGCTGGGGCTTTGTCCTCCTCACCGCTGAATCCCGAATCCCCAGCCCCTAGAAGTACCTGTAGCAATAGCTCAGTAGCCAGTGTTGAATGACAGAAGTGGGAGTCTCATCGTCCAGGGAGTTTGGCAAACAAGTGACAAACCAGGGGAAACAGATTTCTTCTACTCAGACCTTCTCAGAAACTTCTACTTCTATATGCTCCCGTGTGCTCTGATGCTTAGGAGGGTGCAGCAGGTAGAATCTTCGAGATGCAGTAGGCCATGGACTCTTTCCAGCGGAGAATCTTGTAGAACACGGCTTCTACCGTCTAGAGCCACAGCCACGTCTCTCTCTTTGTCCTCATCTGAATCCGTCTTGAGAGAAAGAAGACAGACACGTGTGTTCATGATGCTCGGTTCAAGCACATTTTCCCCACGTGATGGCGAACATATCTGCCAGCGTACTTTCTGCACTGAGCCAGCAGCTACTCCCGGGAGGAGCGGGGAAGCTCATCAAGAGAGGCTGAATCCAAACCAGAGGGCTGCAGGGGGTATCGGAGACCTCAGGCCCAACAGCGCCGCTGCCTCGGTCCGTGACTCGGGTGCGCTCAGCAGAGCTGGCCGACCAGGGAAGAGGAAACTCTGCCTCTTTCTTGCCAATGAATGCCTCCTCTACAGTGCCCCGGAAGGGGCTGGCACACTGGAAGATGGGAAGGATCTGGAACTCCTGGGGCATCCGGTCTGGGGCACACGGCCATCAGGAACAAGGAGACATTAAATGCACCCCTTAGCCTCTCCATGTTTCAGGATCCTCATATGTAAAGCAGAGATAATAGCACCACCCATGGCACGGAGCTCTTGAAAATCACATATGATCCTGAATGAAATGTGCTTCATGCATATTGAATATATTTTCAAATCCCTCCCTGAATCACCTGAGAACATGTGGAGCCACCTGGAAGGTTTAGAACCTTCCATGGTCCTTTGCCAGGGTTTGTTAGCTTGTCCCTTGTGCAAAACACCTCTTGCAAGCATCAAATGTGAGATCCCAGAGGGTTCACAAACCACCCCTTCTTGTGAACTACGGTTTCCCTCTTATGCTCAATATCGGGGTCACCAGGCCTCCCCAGCCCCACCCTGCAAAGGTTTGCATCCCTGTTCTGCCCCCCGCCCCCGGGACCGAGAGGGCAGCCAGCCCAGAGTCGAGGGTCAGGGCACATCCTGTTTCAGACTGGGCCGTGCTTGGAGGCTCTGGGAAGATGCTTCCATTCCTCCTTCGCAACTGGGAGGTGGGGCACTGGCCCAGGACGCTGTTTCCATCGTTTCGGAGCCACTCACCCTAACGCCCCACGGCCTGGCAACTCTAAGGCAAGGCTGGGCAGCCAGGAGGGGGCAGGAGGAGGTCCCTGAGGTGTGGTCTTGGCCTCCCGCCGCCGGGCACAGGCACCAGAGAGTGACAGCTTTGACTCCTCCGGCTCCTTCTGGGGAGCAGGGAGCCCAGTCCCCCCACCCCCACTCCTGGCCTGCCTGCGTGTGGTAAGCGCTTGTGCAACTTGGCCAGGCTGCCCCAGCCAGTGAGGTTCCCAGGGTGGGATCTGACTCTCGGAGCAGACGAACCCCCGCCAAGAAAGTGAGCTTTGCCGTGCAGCGAGGCCAAGAGCGGGAGGTCCGGGAGGGGCTGAACTCCATCCAGGGAGTGCTCCCCACCCTTGGCTGGTCCTGGAACACCAGCACGGTGGAGCGGGGCGCTGCCAGCCCGTCAGGGCCACAGCTTCCCCCACCCCCTGGATGGGATTTCAAAGCCAAGACCCAAGAGGGGGGTCGAGGGAGGGGGACTCGCGCCTTCCATGAGTATTGCCTCATTAGTGGTTTTGCATTGTTAGAAATCTCTTCATTGGAGGCCCGGATTGCAGCAACATGGGGCTTTAATCTGGGCTGGGCACGGGGACTTGTGGTCAGGAACCCCAAAAGGAGAACAATTAATATCACCAAAGTGGGTCCTTTTGACAGGCTCTGATTCCCCTTGAGCCCCCATCGGCTTATGTTCGGGAAGGCTGGGGAGGAAGCATTTCTCTCCATTTCTGCCAGTCTCTCTCTCAGCCTCTCTCACAGGCAGAATTGTGAGCTTTCCATCATCATGTACTGAGAGTGAGCAGAACCCAGATTTGCTCACTTGACAGGACCTGGAAACCATGGTGCAAAAATGTGGCCTTCGGCCGTCAGCCCCAGATGGTCCTGTTCCCCATGGAAATCACTGTGGGCCTGGGCCTTGGTTTCCTCAGCTCTAAATGAAAGGGATGGAGTCATGCAGTTGCTTTTCAGGGATTCTGAGGCATGGACACTTTCACCAGGTGACAATTCACAGGAAGGTCGGATCTAGGGGGTCAGACCAGTGCACCAGACTGGTGCTCCCATGTCCTGGAAATGCTTCCTCTCCTTTGGCATCAGGCCACTACATGCCCCCTCTCCTCCACCCCTCCCTCATTTCCCCCAGCCTCACGGGGTGCCCCTCCTTGGTCTGTTCTGTCCCCTTCCCTTTATCCAAACTCATCTCAATCCTGCAGTCTCATGTCTCTAAATGTCTCAAAGCAGCCTGGCTGGTCTTCCAAACACTGTACATCTGATCATGAACCTCACCTTCCTCTATGGACTGAATTATATTCCCCCAAACATCATACATGAAGCCCTCCTCCCCTGAAGTGATGGTTTTGGAGGTGAGACCTTGGAAGTATTTAGGTTTAAATGAGGTTATGAGTTGTCCTTCATGATGGGACTGGTGCCCTTATGAGTCACCAGAGAGCTTGCTGTCTGTCTTTCTGTGTCTCCACCACATGTGGTCACAGCGAGAAGGTGGCCATCTGCAACCCAGGGAGAGGGCCCTCACCAGGAACTGAAGTTGCTGGCACCCTGATCTTGGACTCCCCAGACTCCAGGACTGTGAGAAATAAGTGTTGTTTAAGCCCCCAGCCTATGACATTCTCTTATGACATCCTGAGCTAACACACCTCCTCAGAAAGCTTCAGTGCCACTGTCTAACTCTCCAGGGCCCCCCTCACCACTCTCCCCTACACATTCTTGGTCCCAGCTCTGTAGCTATGTACACTCCAACTGAACAGCCTAGTCTTGCATCCCAGGCATGGAAGGTGCTTCTAAAGTGGATCCCAGTAATGAGGGGGTTACCACCTCCTGGGACTCATGGCCTCTGGAGTCCCTGTCCCTTGACAGTAGGCTGGACACAGGGCTCCCTTCTAATCCTCTAACCAGCAAAAGTGGTAAGGGTCACTTCCAAGATCAGGTCATGAAGACAGTGGCTTTTGTCTTCCTCTCTTACCAGTACCCCGAAGAAGCCACCTACCATGTTGTGAGTTGTCCCGTGGGGACGCCTACATGGCAAGGAACCAACAGTACCAACCACTTAGAAGGAACTGAGACCTTTGGTCCAACAGTCCAGAAGAAAACCCAGTTGGGTGAGCTTGGAAACAGATTCATCCCCAGATGAGCCTTCAGATAAGCCTAGTCCCAGCTAATAGTCTGACAGGACCTAGGAGAGACACAGAGCAGAGGAACAGTCTCCTCATGACCAGAGGACCAGTTGCCCCATGACCACAGATGCTGTTGTTTTAAGCCACTAAGTTGGGGGGGGATATTTGTTATGCAGCAATAGCTAACTAATACACCAGGCTTGGCACATGCATTCCCTTCTGCCCAGGACACTCCTCTCTCCTGCAGGCTCATCCTCAACAGGATGGCTTAATTTCCACTGGCCATCAGGTGTTGCTGTAATCACCAATTTTTCAATCCCTTCTCCCCCCCAGAGTCGTATCTGGTTTTTTTCTCTAAATATTTACCCTACCTGACTGTAACAACTCACCCTTTAGTCTGTAGCTCCTTGAAGACAAGGATTCTACCTGCCTTGTCTGTTACTGTCTCTCCATGATCTCACACAATGCCAAGCTCATAGTAGGTGTTCAGTAAACACAAAGGCTATGAATGAGTGAAACATATGGAAGAGACACCCAGAAGGACCCAGAGAAACTGATTTGGGGAACTCCCAATAAACACTTGGGTCCCTCCCCAGTAATACTACACAAACAATTACATGATTTCCCATGGCTTATCAATGAATAATACTCACATAGTTATGATCATAAAGAGTTGAATAATGGATTTTACCAAAATCTGTGATAAATCAGGCAATTATATGTATACATTTTTTGTATTATGTATATATGTTTTTGTATATATGTATACACAATTATATGTATACATAAAAGTTAACCATCAGTAAAGGGGCCATGAATTAGGAATAAAACACAAAAATCAGGAACTTCTTAAAGATTTTATTTATTTATATGTTTATTTGACAGAGAGAAAGATCACAAATAGGCAGAGAGGCAGACAGAGAAAGAAGGGGAAGCAGGCTCCCCATTGAGCAGAAAGCCAGAAGTGGGGCTCAATCCCAGGACCCTGAGATCATGATCTGAACCAAAGGCAGAGGCTTAATCCTCTGAGCCACCCAGCCCCCAAAATCAAGAACTTCTTATACATGCAAATTATTTACAAATATACAAGTAGATTAGAAGCAGCAGCAGAAACAAATAAAAATGGTTGCTTCTGAAAAGCAGAAAGGAGAGGGGCAGGAGATTTCTGGGTTTTGATATAAGCTTTGACTTTCAAAGCCACATACATCTTTAATAGAATAGACATTATGTCTCAAAAAAAAGGTAAATAAGAAATAGAAGACGGAAGGAATAAGGAAGAAAGAGAGAGAGAAAGAAAAAAGAAAGAAAAAGAAAGAGCAATTTCACATTGTCAAAGACCATAAAAAAATCCAGTGGGAGATGGAAGTGACTGGCGTTGGTGGGATGCTTCTTGAGATTGGGTGGTCACTGATATCTGCTGCAAGTTGGTGATCTTTGAACTTAACCCTACCTGGAAAGAAGTTAGCCCCATGAGGTATGGGAAAAGCATTCCAGGCAGAGGGAACAGCATGGGCAAAGCCTCAGAGATAATAGCACACTTAGTATGTTTAAGGGACAGAAAGGCCAATGCATGCAGCAGTGTGGAGAACAGGGACAGGGGTTGGACTGAAGTGGGAGATGAGAAGGGGAGACTAAATGAGGTTATATAAAGAGGTGGCCATGGAGACAGAGTCCAGAGGAGACACCAAAACTGGAGAAGTCACATGGGAAATTCAAGCTTTCAGACAAATGTTAAAAGTCATGGGGCTAGAGCTCAACTAGGCAGTGAGGCAACATCAGGCAAAAAGAAGACATTCAGGCACAAGTGTCCTGTTTGCAATCTACACTGACAGGTGCCAGAGAGATGAGCTAACAGCCCCTAATGAAGTTTCATAAGTCACTTTACATCACAAGTTTATTACTTTTTAGAGCATTTTCCATCTCCTATCATTTCCCTCACTAGATGAGCAGGTTGAGATCAGAAATACAATTAGAAACACAACTCATTTGCTAATTATCCAACCTGACCAAGAGCCTCATTAGCTCTTTTCTCAGGGTCCACAGGCTCAGACTCCCCTGGATCCTGTTCCACCTCTTTGCCTCTTGACCTTCTTTGGTTTTATTAATCTGCACTCTAGAATTCTCCTTCTTCCATCTTCTTAGTGAACCAGGCACTTAAGACACCTATCCCCTCTTGTTCCAACTGCAGACTTCTACCTCCTGAGGTTCAAATCCTGGTTCTTTAGATTTCATACCCCTCCCATCAAAATCCTAGGCCCCTACTGTCTCTATAGTCCTCAGCCCTATATGAGCACTGGAAACTGCCTCATAGGACAGGAAAACCATTTTGACAGAAAGAAGAGTGTGGAGAGCATAGACTAAGAGCTGCATGTACCTTATTCTCCACCATTCCCTGGCCATGGGAGTTCTGCCTCCTTCCCTTTCACATTTGAAGGTGTATCTTGATCCTGAGGGACCTTTTCCTTGGGAAAAGCTGCTATCAGCATCTAGCCTATGGTTGAAACAAAGT
Source organism: Spilogale gracilis (assembly GCA_004023965.1). Taxonomy (NCBI): domain Eukaryota; kingdom Metazoa; phylum Chordata; class Mammalia; order Carnivora; family Mephitidae; genus Spilogale; species Spilogale gracilis. The sequence goes on along the minus strand of PITA01007557.1, from coordinate 76,649 downwards.
CATGATTCAAACTGTCTTAAATGAGTGAATAAGAAAGCTTTGTTTTTATCCTACAGTTAGAAATGGGTTATCATATGAATTTTACACTATGGTGTGCGTGACTGATATGTCAGAGACTTCTTGGATTTGGGGTTATTCTTTAAGGCCTAGCTCTGGGTCTGTGTCCTCTAGAAAGCCTCTATTAACCACATCACCCCACAGGAGTTTCTTTTTACTCTGAATAAAGGTCTCCTGAGTGAGACAGTGTCTACAATACCCATAGATTGATTTATTCACACACATCCAAAAAGCAGACAACAAAAAATAGTATGAAACAAGCCTCCTCTTCTCAGCAGGATGGAAATTTCTCAATGGTGGGATTAGATCTTCTGCTCTATAATAATGCCCAGTTTAAAAGCAGGAGACTTAAGTTCAAGTCCCAGCAATGCCACACACTACTTTGTGACCTTGGGCAAGCTATTTATCCTCTCTGTGCCTGGTTCCCCATTATGGAGTAGAGAAGCTCTATTAATTTCATGGGCTCCTCTTAGGAATGACTATGTAACTGCTTTGTAAACTGTCAAATGCTGAACAGATGTGAATTTACTAATTGTGATGAATATACTATTCAGGTTGTTCATAATCTTAAATATTTAAATAAATAGCTTTCAACCACCTTAAGGCTGTGATTTTACCAGGGGACTGCCCTGCCCTCCAACTCATTCACACCACCCAAGGAGGGTGGCCCAGAAGGAGGGAAGAGGTGGGGAAACCAAGGTCCCCAGAGAATATGCTGTTCTTGACCATGGGGCGGAGCTTGGAGCTCTACCCAGACATCCCGACTGCACAGGCGGGGGGCCAGCAGGGAAACTGCTCCTCTGATGTGGCTTAGGGTATTGTTCAGTTTGGGGTTTTTGTTGTTTGGTGTTTTGTATTTTTATTGCTGTTGTTCTCTTTCTAATCCTAATAACAGAGGCAAGAGGAAGCCTGGGCAAAGGGAAGGCATTTTTTGGAAACTCTTTGGGAGCTCTAAAACCCCACCCACGACTGGCTGGTCACTCTAACTTCTCTCTGGTGGAGACAAGAATGGAGTAGGGGAGAGATCTCAGCCGGAAGCCTCCTACAGAATAACTAGTCCTCTTGCCCACCCAGGAGAGGTTGGCCTGGGAGCCAGCTGGGCCCAGGGGTTTATCCATCATCGGAGCCTAAATTGTAAAGATGGAAGGAAGTCACCTTCTTCACCAGCTTCCAGTCCAGCACTTCCCAAGATGGGTTCTTCAGGAACCAATCATGCTAGATATTAATGTGTGTTGTACAGAAGTGACATACCAGAGCCAAATGCACTTGAGAAATGCTCAGACTCAAGTGTATTCTTTTTAAGTTCAGGACTTCTCAGATCTTAACACTTGCACATGTAATGTTGTGATTATCCAAGAAAGGGGCATAAGATGTTATTGGCCAAAAATTTATTTAATTTGGCTAATATTATCTCTGTGTGTGAGGATCAGCCAGGAGCTCTACTGCTCTTGGTGGGGCAAAGATACCAAGAATATGTAGTTTATTTCTCTAAAATTACTCTAAACTCCCTTACGAACCTGCACCCAGTGGGTAGAAGAGAAGAAGGGAAGAAAGGAAAGAGGGGGTGAGTAAGGCAGGGGAGAAAGGAGACTGAGTTTGTTCACTCTGGTTTAAATAAAACTCATCCCAATCCAACCATCTTAACACCTAATAAAGATCAACTCCCTCTCTACTCATTCTTTTCGATTCCTGCCCAGCTCTCCCTACTGCCCCCAAAATAGTGGCTGGGTGTTTGGGGAATGGGCTTATAACCCCCTGGCAGGGGGAATAGACACAGAGCCATGTCCTTTTGGGGTTTGCCAGCCAATGCCCAAGGTCCTGTCCCACTAATGGCTACTCTGGACCTTTTCCATGATCAGAGCATCACTTAACATTCCCTTCGAACCAAACCACAGTTTATTAACATGAGTACCTCTTTAGGCCTTGTCCTAAGTAAAAATATCCTCAAAATGGCAGGTTTGACATATAAGTTATCTTCTCCCGTTTAAATTAGTAGATGATACGGGATGCCTGGGTGGCTCAGTTGGTTAAGCCACTGCCTTCGGCTCAGGTCATGATCCCAGAGACCCGGGATCGAGTCCCACATCAGGCTCCCTGCTCGGCGGGAAGCCTGCTTCTCCCTCTCTCACTCCCCCTGCTTGTGTTCCCTCTCTCGCTGTGTTTCTCGCTGTCAAATAAATAAAATCTTTTAAATAAATAAATTAGTAAATAATAATTTTCTTAAGTTCCTGGATGTTGCCGCCCAATATCATCTCGTGAATCAATAGTGATTCGACCCCCACACTCAGGTCAGCACGGGTCTGGACCATTCCTGGCATTATAGAAATGACAGCCAAATAGAAGTGGGCCTTCTAGTTCTTTCCACAAGGACTGCTTCGGCACAGATACTTGCCCCACAGAACAGCTAATGTGACTCTCAAACTTGATAATGGCTGATCAACCTTGACTGAAGATTTTCTGCAGGGATGGGAGGTGGAGGGGAATTACACTGCAGCGAAACTTGCCTAAAATCCTTTCTCTATCTGTCCTTCCCCGGGTCCTCTTTCTGGCAGGTGTCAAATCGCTTCCTCAGTTCTACCTCCTCTTCCCCCACAAAAAAATCAGCCTTATTTGTTTTTTAATTAAAGCTTTTGAAGGAACACCTGGGTGGTTCAGTCTGTTAAGCAATCAACTCTTGATTTTGGTTCAGGTCATGATCTCAGGTTTGTGCTATCGAGCCCCTCGTCAGGCTCCACAGGCTCCACAATGGGGCAGAGAGCCTGCCTAAGATTCTTCTCTCTCTCCCTCTCTGAAAAAAAAAAAAAAAGCTTTTGAAGATTCTCAGCTACACAACCGCCTCCAGAAATCTCCCCAAACCGTCCCCCCAGACAGAGCATTTTGACCAGTCCTCGTTTTACCCACCCTCTGACAGACCTTTACTAGTGCATTGACTTCTCAAGTGCATTTGACCATGGAGCCCCAGGGAGAAGGAACCCCACCTGGAGCATAAGAAAAGAAAGGAAGATGGCAAAACTCGTCTTTATTTTCAAATCCCTGTCACTCAGAAGACTGAGGACCCCACCTGGAGTATAAGACAAAAAAGGAAGATGGCAAAACTCTCTTTATTTTCAAAGTCTTGTCACTCAGAAGACCGAGGCCAGGGAGGTAATGAGAGGTAATATCAATGTGAACTGAAGGCCAAGGTGGGACGGACTGGTGCCTGATTCCGAGTCCAGGGCCTTTTCTGTCCCTTCCGGTTTCCCCAGAGGAGGGGGTAAGCAGAGTCCCAGGCCTGGCGGTGGGGAAAACCTGGGCTTTCCTCTCCAGGAAATGAAATGACCTCCTTTCTTTCCCCACCCCAGTGCTTGCCTGAGCCCTGCTCTAAGCCCCCCACCTAAGAAATGGGATTTACAAGCCAGCTGCTATAATCCCTTTAAAATGAGGTTTGGGGACTATAGGGACTCTTTGGGCGTTTCATTTTTTCAAAACAATATTCCTGGCTCAAAAGCTAAGATTTCACCGTTCTCAGCAGAGTTAACACAAAAGCTGACCAGGGCGGTTCAGGGCCCTGGCTCCCCTCGGGGCTGAGAGGATGCCCCCTGAGTTTTCCCCCACCCCGGGCTCCTGGGGCAGGCTTTGTAAGAGTAGATGTCCCTGCTGCCACGTGAATGCAGACACCTCCTTCCAATGGCTGCCCCCTGATGGCATCACTATCTCCCCCACCAGAAACAAGTCACTCCTTTCATTTCTTAACCAGGAAGCTTCAAATGCGAGGCCCCTGGGGAAGGTGGCTCATGAATTTTTGCCGAAATTAGTTTTCAGGTGTAACTGATGGCTCATCATTTCCTGAGACAATCAGTCTGGGTGGGAGCATGGGCGGCAGGCGTGTGACCCCAAAATGGTGGAAACATGGAGAGTGGGGCAGGAAGGGGGGTGGGGTAAAGCCACCTAAGACAATACGGTGGTGCGTGCCCCCTGCAGAATTCTGAGGACTCTAGCGGTTGTGTGACCTGTGGCAAGTCTCTTCAACTGAGCAGCACTCTGGGGTCTAAGCTTCAGTCTGCCGGGCCATCGCCCTGGATGGCTGCTCCAAGGAGCCGCTCACAGTGGCCACCGCACCCAGGTTGGCCCAGGACTTTCTGGGCTGGTCCCAAGCAAACAGGGACGAGTCGTCTTCCCTATGCACCACCTTCCTCCACGCTGGCCATACCCGGCTTGGCCGTATTGCCCAGTGAGCCTCCTGCTCCCTACAGGTGCCCCTGGGTTGGCTTCAGGCTCAGAACTGTGCTGTTTTTTTCTTTTTTTCTTTTTTGTATAGTAGGTATTTATTTTAATATATTTTTTACTTTATTTAAAATTAATTAATATCTAGTGTATTATTAGTTTCAGAGGTAGAGTTCAGAGATTTGTCAGTTGTGTATAACACTCAGGGATCCTTACATCCCATGTCCTCCTTAATGCCCATCACCCAGTGACCCCATCTGCCTAGCCCTTTCCTTTCCAGCAATAGTCTGTTTCCTATAGTTAAGAGTCTCTTATGGTTTGTCTCCCTCTCTGATCTCATCTTATTTTATTTCTCCCTCCCTTCCCCATGCTCCTCTGTTTTGTTTCTTAAATTTCACAATGAGTGAGATCATATGGTAATTGTCTTTCTCTGATTGACTTATTTCACTTAGCATAATACCCTCTAGTTCTATCCAAGTCATTGTAAATGACAAGATTTCATTTTTTGTTGGCTGAGTAATCTTCCATTGTGTACACAGACACACACACACACACACACACACACACACACACACTACATCTTTATATCTTCCTTATCCATTCATCTTTCAATGGACATCTGGGATCTTTCTATAGTTTGGCTATTGTGGACATTGCTGCTATAAACATTGGGATGCACATGCCCCTTCAGATGGCAGCATTTATATCATTTTTTAAAAAAATATTTTATTTATTTATTTGACAGAGAGGAAGAGATCACAAGTAGGCAGAGAGAGCAGAGGAAACAGGCTCCCTGCTGAGCAGAGCCTGACGCGGGCCTCAATCCCAGGATCCTGAGATCATGTCCTGAGACAAAGGCAGAGGCTTTAACCCACTGAGCCACCCAGGCACCCAGCATTTGTATCTTTAGGGTAAATACCTAGTAGTGCAATTGCTGGGTCATAAGATAGCTCTATTTTTAACTTTTTGAGGAACCTACCTATTGTTTAGAAGTCCTAGCCTCAGCAATCAAACAAAAAAAGGAAATAAAAGGCATCCAAAGAGACAAAGAAGGAGTCAAACTCTCACTCTGCACAGATAACATGATACTCTATATGGAAAGCCCAAAAGACTCCACCGCAGAGTTGCTAGAACCCATACAGGAATTCAGCAAAGTAGCAGGATATAAAATCAATGCACAGAAATCAGTTGCATGTCTATACACTGACAATGAGACAGAAGAAAGAAAAATTGAGGGCTTGATCCCATTTACATTTGGGCCAAGAACCAGACTGTGCCTTTTTATCAAGCTCCCCTACCAGGGACTCCTATCACCAGGCACCTGGGCAAACACCAACTAACAGAAGCCTCTAGGAAGACACTGAATAAACACGGCCATTTACTGAGCAGCTCCTCATGCCCACATGCCCAGCCCTGGGCTGAGGGCTATAATCCTCAGCACAACCCTACAAGTCAGAGAAGTTAAATGACCTACCCAAGGTCATGGAGATAGGAAGTGGAGTTCAATCCCAGGGCTTTCTCATTCTGGAGCCCAGGTCATTGTTCTCAGGTATAGGCAAACTTTTTCTGTAAAGGGCCAAATAGTTAATATTTCTTAACTTTGTAGGGCCATCAGAGTTTTGTCCCAACTACTCTCTCTTTGGTTATAGCCTAAAAGTAGCCATAGACAATACATAATAGGGTAGACATGACTGTGTTCCAATAAAACTTTATTTATAAAAATAGGCAGCAAGTGGGCTTGGGTCCATGGTTTGCTGCTCCCTGGAGGAAAGCTTGTCCACACACCATCACCCCCACCACCAACAATACCAAGAACAAGAACACAAAGATAATTCTAGATTGTCTCACATACCTGCCCACCATATCCACAGCTGCCAAGCCCCACTGTTTACCGGTGGACCGGAAGGTTTCCTTCTTTGAGGGGTGTAGATGCAGTCCCTGGGTGCAGACACGCAAATCTGAATGTCTTCCTGCTAAGGCCTCGGTCCTCAGGCCACGGACAGCCCTCTCAGCCTCCTGGAGCCCCTCAGGGTCTGCCCTCCAGCTCATCTCAAACCCAGAGGGGCTAGATTCTGGGATAGAGTCACCCCAAAGATGCAGAAACCCATAAAACGGTAAACCCTTCAAAAGCCATTATCACAACCTACAGAGGAGGTGTGTGGCTGCCGGCCAGGCCCTCTCAGAGGTGGAGGACGGAACCTCAGAAGCCTGCTGCCCCCGTTTCTACCCCGGGCTGCAGCAGCGGAGGCCCACCGCCAAGACATTGTAATACAGGCCACATGACACACAAAGCGCTGGGGGCTTTCACCGGAATTGTTGAGCCCCCGGGGTGGGGTGGGGGGTGATCGGGTGTAAGGAGGTGCCATCAGTCTGTTGTGTTGGGGAGCTGCTGAAGGGAGCCTCGGGTCCTTGGGTCCTGGGCCCAGAGCTGGGGAGGGTCCCCTCTCCTGCCAGGACTCATCCGCCACCTGCCTTCATCTATCAGACACCTTGTGGTCCGCCCAGTGTGCGGGATCGCCAGCCTGGATCTACCGTGGCCCTGCGCGTGTGCGGAAAGGAGGCGTGTCTGGGGCTCCAGCTGCGCGCCCAGATGTTCGTGAGTACGCGCGCCTAGGGGCACGGCGTGTGAGCGACTATGCTGCGTGCGAGACGATGTGTGGGGTAAGTGTGGGGTGGGGTGCACATGTGAGCATGTGTGATTGTGTGTATCTAGGTATGTATGGGCAGCTCGTGTGTTTCTGCCTCCAAACAGTGACGTGTGTGTGCGTGCGCGTGCGCACAAGAGACAGAGAGAGAGCAGGGTGCCCCTGTATTCAATCTCTTAGGGGAAGATCTGAGTGAGCAGAAACGATGGCTTTGAAATAACTGGGTTGTGACTCATGATGCTGGGGCATCCAGTCTCATCTGGAAGATGCCTGGCTTATTCACAAAGACTGGAGGAGAGCATAGCCTGTTTCTTCCCCCAAACACCCTAGGAGTAGAGTGATGGCATTTGTGACCCCCAGTCAATGGCCTCCCTTGATCTCTGCCCTTTGCGGTGACTTCATATGAAGCCATGCCGAGGAAAATCTATTTCATCTCCCCTTGAAGCCAGGCTGGCCTGGAGCTCTCACTCTGGCCAATATCATGTGATGGAAGCGACTTAGTGCCAGTCCAAGCCTAGGCCTTTGGGAGGCCTGGGAGCTCCCACTTGCTCCGAAGGAACTCAGCTACTGCCGGGTGCCAGAGTCCGGCCAGCCTGCTGGAGGGCAAGGGGCTTTGCCTCGTACGCATGGCGTGTGCAACAACGGCGTATATGTGGGCCCGTGGTGATGTGTGTGAAGGCAGCCAAGGCCCACCCAGACCAGCCTGTACTCAGCTGAACCCCGGGCGCATGAGGATCCAGCCCAGATGAGCAGAGCTGCCTGCCCGGCCACAGCTGACTGCAGGCACGTGCCACCAGTGGAAGTGTGGGCTCGCGAGCAGTCAGAGCTGCTTGTGTCCAGCCACTGAGTTGCGGTGGGACAGCCCCGCAGTGGGGAGGCTATCACGACTCTCCCCATTTTACACACAAGAAAATTGAGAATAAGAAAAACCTTCCCAAGCTCCCTCAGCTTACCTGTAAACAGAGGTAGGATTCAATCCCCCAGCGTCTGGTTGCCAGGCCTAGGACTGTCTTCACCAGCTTAGGCTGCCCTCAGAAAACACCACCGGCTGGGGGCTTACACGGCGGGAATTGTCAGAGATCGAGGTGCCATCACGATGGGTGTCTGGGGAGGCCTCTCTCGTTGACGAGCAGACCGCCCCCCCACCGCCGTCTCACTCTGTCCCCATGTGACCTTTCCTCTGTGTGTGTGCACAGAAGGAAGAGATGGAGATAGAAAGAGAGACAGAGACCCCTAGTATCTCTTCCTTTTCGCAAAAAGACCCAAATCCTGTAAGTCGAGTGCCTAACCCTAAGACTTCATGGAACCTTAAGGTCCTATCTCCAAAGTCAGTAACAGGGAGGGGGGCGAGAGCTTCAGCCTATGAATTTGGGGAGCAAGCATCATAATTCAGTCCATACCAGGAGCTAACCACGGCACCAGACCCCCATCTACAGTCATAGCACAGGCCACAGGGAGGAATGATGACTTCTGCTGTATAAGTTAAGGGAGCAGAGGGCTCAAGGGCTGAGGTCTGGGCCCCATGTGGGCAAGGAGTACAGCGAGGGGGACCTCCAGCCCTGTGCGCTTACAGTGGCCATGCCAGCCCCCAACGTAAAACTACCCCCAACTGCCCTCTTCTGGTTCTCCATAAGCAGGGACCTCCTAGGGGACAGGAGCTGTGTCTGTAGTCCCCGCCACACACCATTCCCCCATGCTGGTGCCTAAGGACAGAGGGAGAGGAAGCTTTGACTCCAGAACATCTGTCCTTCCCTGGGACATGTTCTGCAGGTTCCAGACTTAAGCCCCCATCACCACAGTGGAAATTCACTTGCTAATTTTCCCTTGATCAAAGCCCTTCCTTTTCCTATCTTGCTGTTCACTCCTCCACTTGTGTTTCCTGGGATCGGCTTCCACATAAACCACTGGTGCTAGGTTCCTTGTCTCTGGGTCAGCTTCTGGGGAGCCTATACTAAGACAGAAACCTTCCATCTTCTCTGGAAGGAATACCTTTTCTCTTCCAATAGACTGGCAGGAGCTGGTCCGGACCCTGATGGATTGCCAGAAGTAGGAGTAGTGGACACAAGCACACCACTGAGAAGCTCCAGAGAGACTGACCTCTGCCTACTATCTTGACCTAGACCCCAGATTCCCAGCTTGGGGAGTGCCTCAGCTTCAACCTGGGTCATTTCTCACATCGGGATGTCCCCCCAAGTGGTCCCAGAGCGTGGCCAGAAACAAGCTTGACCCAACTGATCATGCCAGAGCCTTGCTTCTTAAGACTTTCCTTGGTGTGTGGAGCTGCTTGTTTATAGGACCATAAATGGTACCACATCCGGCTGGCTCCTCTCTTGACCCTCTAGGTCCTGCCAGACAATGGGGCCTGGAGTTTCTCTTTTCGAGGGAAAAAGGAAAGTTGGAAGGTTCACTTGTTCTTCTGTTCCCCTGGGCCCTCCAGCGCCTCCCTGACCATCACCCAATAAATGAAGACCTTTCTACCTCAGAAAACCCCCTCCAAATCTTCAAAATGTTCAGAATGTGCTGACCCTGGGCCCACCCTCCTAGGCCTGGCCCTCAGCAGAGTCTGCTCCTGGGAACATCTCCCTCTGTGCTGGCTGGATTTTCCCAGCCCTGCCAGGGACAGCAAGTAGGTTTCTTCTAACTCAGTTTCTCAGCCTATGTCGCTTTTTAACATCATAAATTTTTTTAAAAGGCAGGGAGTAGAATTGGGGGGGGGTAGGGAACGAGCAACTATAAACAAAACATAAAAGTTGTTTAATGGACGGCATAATGAGGCCGCCAGGAAACAGCCTGGCATTGATTTTCTCTGACATTTCACCTATTAAATTATGAGCTTCTTAAGGAAGAGCTCGGCTTTTTTTCTTCTTCAGTCAATTAAGATTCTTTAATGAAGAACAAAGTTGCTGTTGTCTGAGCACTACGTGGACCCAAGTTCCTTGACAGGCAAATGGCACTTGGGGTGGGGTGGTGCTGGAGGTCCTGATTTGGGGGATCTGGTGGTGGAGTCCAGGCCAGGACCCAACCCCATAATCCTCTCTTCAAGGGTCTGATGTACTGCCTGGTTCTGTCTCTGAAGTCCAGGCTGGGACCCAGGAATGGTGGGGAACCTCTCAGGTGGGGTTCCATGAGAACATGGAAATATCTAGAGCAATCCAACTTCTTTTGGGAAAGTCTAAGCTGGAAGGCAGAAGGGTCTTGAACTATAATTCACAAATTCTGATCCTAACCCGATCAAGGGTGCAGAGGATCCCCATTTAACAGAGGAGAAATCTCGAAGTTTCTAAGAGGTCAAGTCACTAGGCTGAGGAAAAACGCTATGTTCAAGAGGCAAAGTCAGAATTCTCACCTTGTTCTGAACGTTCCCAAAGCCCACATTCTCTCCATCATGTGTGCTGCCCACATCAGCACAGTCCTGGGGAACAGAGCACAGTGAGGCAGTGTGAGTAGCCCACATTCTGGGTCAGCTCCCAGTGGAAGAGGCAACCACAGCTTCCCTGTGCTACCAATTGTCCCCATTAGTAGGGCCTGAACCCACCTCCTTTCCTACCCAACACCCGCCTTCCCTCCCTCTTTCATTCCCCTTATGAATCTGTTCTCAGCTCCTTCATTCACAAAGAGACGTCAACAGTTACAAACTGCGTAAAGTTGAGCCCCCCACCCCAGGAATATTTATATCTTAGAAAAGAATGCAAGTCTGAAACTTAAGGCACACAGCTATGGTAAGACAGTTCAAGCTTGGGGTAGACTGCAAAGGGGTAACTTCAGGGCTTTCTTGGCTACTCAGAAAACCCACATGGGTCCCCTCTGCAGATGAGCCTGCAAGCATAAGCCAAGGCCTCCCAGAGGAGATGGCTTACAGTAGGCCTCCTGTGCTATTGTGGCCCACGGGCCCCTTGGCATGACTTTGACACATGAGTCACCACTGGGACTGGGAGTCCACACGGTCAAGCCCTCTGAGGGACCTGTTTATCGCCCCTCCCCATAAATAGCCTCAAGGGTAGGTACAGTGGGTGGGCTGGGGACATTCCAACATTTTACCCACCCAAATACTGAAAGAGGCGCCTTCTTCCAATCCAGTCACCAAGACTTTGCCACTTCTCCCTTAAAATGATCTCACCTGCATTAATAGCTTCCAAAAAATTAAGAGCTGCCATGGAGTGCTAGCCACCTTTCAGCCCCAGGGCACAGCCCTCTGCTCGCTTCTTAACATCCATAAGGTTGTTGCTGTTTGTTCTTGACTTATAAATGAGGAAACTGAGTCATAGAGTGGTAAAAGAACTGGCCCGAGGTCACACAGAGCTGGGATTCAACCCAGTTCTTCATTGACTGTAACCCCCAGATCTCTCCAGAAGCGGCAAGGAGGCAGGCTTGCACTGCACGGGGCAGGGGTGGGGCTGCACTGGCTTAGTGGAGTGGGCCCGACATGTCCTAAAGGCAAGGCTTCAGTCGGAAGGAAGTGGATGCCCCACGGAAGGCACCTACTGTTTTCACTGGCCCAGTTATTTTTCCTCTTGTGCACATAGCACCCGTTTTCCATCTGGGAACTCCTCAACTTTCAATCCATGTGGGAGTAAGCAGAACAGTCGTCATTGGCTCTAGTCTGGGTACATGACCCAGGCCTGGCCAATCAGGAGACTTCATCTTCCCAGGCCACTGTGATTGGTTCAGAGAAGGGCATGTGACTCAATGGGGCCAGTGAGAGTCAGGCCTGAAACTTTTACTGTAAATACGACAAGGGGGCATGCTTTTCCCATTGGGTTTGCTAAGCTGTGGGGGAAGAGAGCCTGAAGCTGCTGTTGGCCACTTTCCCATCATTTGGGAATGAAGCAAAACAGAAGAAAGCAGAGCCAAGAGAGAAAGATAAATTCCTGCTGGTATAATTAAAGCCCCAAATAGGCTACAGCCCTGGAATCAGGCTCATTGACCTAACTCAACAAGATCCTCAGTTACCTGCCCTTCATCTAATGTTCCCAGATAAAATTCAGGAAACTTGAATTTCGACAAATAACTTTTTAGAATAAGACTATCCTAGGGGCTCCTGGGTCGCTCAGTTGGTTAAGTGACTGCCTTCCGCTCGGGTCATGATCCCGGAGGCCCGGGATCGAGCCCCACATTGGGCTCCCTGCTCCGCAGGAAGCCTGCTTCTCCCTCTCTCACTCCCCCTGCTTGTGTTCCCTCTCTCGCTGTGTTTCTCTCTGTCAAATAAATAAATAAAATGTTAAAAAAAAAAGACTATCCTAGATATTGTCTGAGATATACTTCCACTAAAATAATTATTTGTTAATTATCTGAAATTTAATGGGGCAGCCTGTATTTTTATTTGCTAAACCTGGCAAACCCTCCCTGACCTCACAGCTAATAGTCCACTATGGAAGCTCCACACAGTCCATCTCCTGCCAAGTCCTCTCCAAGCACCAGGGCTTATCTGTGACGTCTGCCCCCCCACTCCTATGCCAAGCCAGGCTTTGCTGAGGTATCCCCCTTTACAGATGAGAAAACTGAGGGTCAGAGTGGTTAGCTACATTTCACAATTACAAGCAAGTGGCAGAGTCCAAATACAGAGTAAATGGTAGAATTCTGTCACTGATGCTGAGCCCAGTGATCTGCCCATTACATCATGGCTACCTGAGATCTTGGTCAAGACCTTGACCACTTTCACCTTAATCATTTTATTCATCATGCACAGACACCTTAATTCCAAGAGGAGGCTCCCAATGTCTGCTACAGGCCAGTGGCATGATGGGATGAGCACTGTGCCATGGGTTGACCACTAGATTGAATCAGACCTTGCTTTTTAACACTAGAGTGACACAAGGCCAATCACTTCCTGGGTAGACAGCTCTTATTAAGCTGCAGGGAGCTCTCTATTAGAACATCCCCACCCCATTTCAGAGCACACTGGAGATGATCTCAGTGACCTGCCACTCCCTAGATGACAGAGATGGATGGACACAGGATCCACACTTAACAGACCATGGAACCCCATACTCTAGTCCACAGATTTGTCCAAGAATTGGGGCTACACAGGGCAAAGGAGAGCTGCTAAGAAAAGCTGGGGTCAGCCACCTCCCTGCCCTGGTCTACACCCTGGCAGAGGGGACCATGGAGGACAGAAGTAAAACCTGGCATGACCATACAAGAAGATAATGCCTGGGCACCATGAGGTTATCCTTCCATCAGGCTGGAAATTGACCAAGTCCACTCCATAGCACAGTTTCAAGATCCCAATAGAGAGTGTTCTTGATTGGAAAGATCCAGGAATCTGGAACCCACTCCTACTGGGCAGGTCTGAGTTTAGTCCTGGCTCTGACACCAGCTGACTGTGTGATCCTGGCCAAGCCACTTCCCCTTGCTAGATCTCATGGTCTGATTTGTCAGATGAAGGGGTGGGACTACACCAGACATCGTCAAAGTCTTTTTTTTAAGCAGCAAAGCTTTTTTTCTAGTACAGCCTCATGTGAGCCATGATTTGTAAAGAGGACTGAGTCTGGGGACTAAATCAGACTTCCAGTCCCTTTCTTTCTGTACATCATCCAGTTGCAAGCATTCTGGGCTGATTTGATGATTCCTGGTCCTTATGTCTTGAAACTCTTCTATCCCAAGCCAGCAGCCCTTGTCTTCATGGTCAAGACTTGTTCAGCACCAACAAGCCCACATTCTACCCAGTGAAGGGAAGGACTGCCCCTTCTTTTTAAAATCATGGTCCATGGTTGTACACATCCTTTCTACTGATGGCCCCCTTCCTCCTTCCTGACAAGACCTCCTTTAATTAGGGGGACATCTAGATCTCTCTCTCTCTTACAACTCAAAGAAGCACAGCCCCATCTCCAGTTCCAAGGACATATCCTCACTGGTCTAAGCCAAGCACTGTAGTCCTCCATTCCCCTGTCGGGATGGGGTCACACATGGGCCTGTATCTCTGGCCAAGAAGATTGAGGAAAAACCCACTGGGGACTCCCAAGGATGATTTTTCCAAAGATCTACAAAAAACAGTGACAAACAGGGAAGAGACACACCCATTATTCACTGGCGGGTGTCATATCTGTCTAGGATGCCTGGAATCACCATAGGCTCTCTGAGCCCACGAGGACACTCACCTGGAGGCTGTACAACAGAAAGGTCCCACTCACTCAATGCCAAGCACTACATGACCTCAGGCCTTTTACACACACATTTCCCTCCACCAGGAACGCTTCCCCCAGATCTCATTAAGGTCATTCCTACACTTCACCCAGGTCTCTACTCAAATGCCAGCTCCTTAGAAGGACTTCCCTGACTTCTCTCCCCTCTACGACCCTATTATGTTGGGTTTTTTTAATAGCTCTTACTTGATATGTTATTTATATTATACTAATATATTTATATAAATATTTATATATATACACACAATGTACACATATAATATCCACACACTGTGTTGGACATATAATACATATACACTATGTATAGTTATATATAATATGTGTATGTATATTATTTACATTATATTTTTTATATATGCACACTATATAATATACACATTGTGTGTATACGTTGTGTGTGTGTGTGTGTGTGTGTGTGTGTGCACTCATGTGTGTTTATAGTCAGTCTTTCACACGGGAACATAAGCTCCAAGAAGGCAGGGACTTTGTTTCTTCCCCCACCATAATCCCAGGGCCCAGGACAGTGCCTGGCATATAGACGGCACTCACTAATATTCGTGGATGGAGCGGGGAAAGGGAGGAAGGAAGGAAGAGTGGCCAGTTCCCTTGATGATGTTGTTAAGCCTCTAAATTAACCAGACCTCATTAAGAGAAGGAAAGGAAATGAATTGGGGTAAATCAGAGGGAGAGATGAACCGTGAGAGTCTGTGGACTCTGAGAAACAAACTGAGGGTTTTGGAAGGGAGGAGGTTGAGGGGATGGGTGAGCCTGATGGTGGGTATTAAAGAGGGCACGTATTTCATGGAATGGGGCATAAACAATGAAGAACACTGAAAAAGTAAAATAAAATAAATTATTAAAAAATAAAGTATGGTAAATGCTCTAAGATAAAATAATAATAATTAATTAATTAATTAACCAGTCCTCAGTACTTCTTATTGAAGGTAATAATAAATATTTCTCTTTTTTTAAGCTTGTATTTTGGGGACACCTGGGTGGTGCAGTCATTAAACGTCTACCTTGGGCTCAGATCATGATCCCAGAGTCCCGGGATTGAGCCCCGTATCAGGCTCCCTGCTTGGCACAAAGCCTGCTTCTCTCTCTCTCACTCCGCCTGCTTGTGTTCCCTATCTCACTGTGTTTCTCTCTGTCAAATAAATAAATAAAATCTTAAAAAAAAAAAAAGATTGTATTTTTTAATTAACTTTTACACCCAGCATGGGGCTCGAATCCAAAATCCCGAGATCAGGAGTCACATGCTCTACCAGCAAAGCCAGCCAAGAGCTCCAATACTTCTTACTAAGTAAATTTAAGCTGGCCGATTTGGGGGTTTCCAACACTGGCAGCTGAAGGGTCCCCATTTTGTATACCTGTTCAGTTCCTTCGGTCTTGGATTCCCTTCCCTAAGGCTCCTCCCCTTCCAGGCTCAGCCACCATTTAGGGTCCTTTCCAGAGCACTACAGGGAAGAGATTCAAAGCCGGGGGGTTGTAAGCAGCAACATCAGGGTCATATCCCAGTTCAGCCACTCACCTCACCAGCTCATGGTCTTTTGCCGGTTACTTGGCTCTCTGAGGCTGTCACACAGTGACAGTAGCCGTGGCCCCCACACTGTGGACTTACTGTAAGCATTCAGTAAGGTTATGGGGACACGAGAGTCATGTGGATTTGGGGTGAAGACCCCTCCTGACCACCTTCCAGCAGCGTGGCACGGATTTCCCTCTGTGCCTTCACATCTAAGTGGGGACAATAGTGGCACTGATGTAAGTAAATTCAATGGAACGATGTGCATCAACTTCTTGGCACATAATAAATGCTAAGTAAAATGTTATCAGTCATGTATAAGTGCATTCAGCTCTCATGGGGTGTGCCCAGAATGACCCTGAGGAGACCTGGGGGTTCATTTCTGACCCTCCCCCGGAGCGGTCTGCCTCCTGCACTCCAGGGAAGGAGTTTTCACTGGGAGAGCGTCCTCGCCAGGTGGGGGCTCCAGGAGCCCCACTGAGCACTGACCTTATGAAATTTCAGTCCGAGGTCAGCCCCTCCACCACGCACAGGAAGTAACAGAGGCCATGGGCTCATCCCTCGCCCAGCTGATTTTAAACTGAAGGCATGAGGTTTGCTAATCGCCTGTAATCACCTTGTCTGAATTAGCATGGCAAGTGCTTCCGACTAACGGGTCTGTTATTCCAAATAACCCACGGTGGTTTTAATTACATCCCCTGGAATGCGCAGCTCCCAGCCCTCACTTTTATTAGGGAAAGGTCCTGTAAACCCAGGATGGGGCGTGATTCCTGACCTCCCCTGCACAGACCCATAATAAAGAGAAGATATTTTACCCGTCCAGATGCAGTACTCCCTTAGCTCTATTTTTAAACCCAACACAGGATGGAGAAGACCCCGACGCCTGTCTCCTGCCCTACTCTTGGATTCCATCTGCTTCTAGTAACCCACAGAGCTGTGGCTCAGAGACCAGCAGAAAGCCCTCAGCGCACGCATTTCGATTTGGTTCTGGAACATGCTGAACCCTTCTTCTCATCCACAATGCATTTTCTTGCTCCATTTGGTTTATGCCAAATCTGGACCATTGTTACTGACATTACCTCCACTTACAGTGGAGGAAAAAGCACAGAGAAGTCATGACTAGCTCAAGGGCCCACAGTAGAGCGACATTTCTCAAACTTGGGGTGGCACCCCAACACCTGGAGATCTTGTTAAAATGCAGCTCTTGCTTCTGTGGGTCTGGGGGGCAGCCAGGGATCACTCATTGCCAACCAACCAGGTCCCCCATCTGAGGAGCACACTTTGAGAAACAAGTTGCTATCATAATGGCTTAAGGGAAGGAAGCCGACACAGTGGCCCCTCTCTGGACTCGGTGTCATCCTCACTGCTCTTTCATGTCCTGGCCACGTGTTCCCCAGGGACAGAGGATCACATATTCCCACTCCCTCTCCTGAGGGAGCTGAAGATCCGAGAGCTGCAGTGTGGTTTTCCAGACTTCCTCTAGTCTTGGGGCTCGGTTGGGAGGCTGGAAATACAGAAGCGAGCAGAACAGAGGCCATGCCTGCACCCCCTGGGGGTTACCATCCGGGAAAGTCAGCCAGAGTGTGGGAGACAGGACAGAGGTCATGTCTGAGCTCTGGGCCTCTGGCCTCACAAGCCCTATCCCATGACAACCTCACAGCCACTAGGTGACATGAGTGTTAGGGTCCTCATAATTGAAGAGACTGATGGTCAGAGAGGGGGAGCCACTAGTCCAGGATCACACAGCTGCTCAGCAAAGGGCAGAGACAGAGTCTGAAGCCAGGGCTGTGGACCCACAGCTTCTCCCCTCAATGTAGCCATCAGACCCAGGCTGGGGAGGGAAGGATTCCACAGTCTTAGGGTGGAGTCAGCCACAAAGGGATGGTTCTATTTAATGGCAAGGGAGTGGGGGACATTTTCCCTGTCCCCACCCTGACACCACAGTGAACCTTGAACTGCTAAATTGAGTGAGATGGGGCAGGGCAAAAGGTGAAGGGAACTTGCTCGCAGCCCACGGGGCTGGGGAAATGAGCTAATTAGGACCTTTCAGTGGTGGGCGGCCCCAGCTGGTTCTGGGTGGACACAGTCCCCCCTACCCTGAGTTCAGAGGGTCAGCCCTGCCTGAGGAGCCGAACGGTCCTCTCCCTGTCCATCTGCTTCCCGGGGCCCTCAGGTGCTGCAGCCAAGGGAAGAAGATGGACCCATGCACCTCCATGGACTGAGGCCCATTTCCATCCTTCACTTTGCAGCTACATAGTCACTTTAGGGCTGGTGATTTCCCTCCAACTCCGTGGTTTTATTTTGACATTCCCCATGAATCCACTGACCTGGACAGAAAGCTCCAAGAGAGTCAGGCCACAGGAATGAGTCTGTCCAATTTACCACTGGCTCCCCGGCACCACACTGGGTGCTCAACAAAATTTTTTTGAATGAATTAAGAAAGAAATAAGCTGTGTAAATCACAAGGGTGTGTGCTAACATTTTCTGTGCAGCGTGGGTGTGACTGGGTCTGGTTTTGCTTTGACAGGATTCATTCAATCAGCATTTACTGGTCACTGCCTCTGTCCCGGGCCCTGGGAAGTCAAAATTTCAATGAGTCTCTGGAGAGCCACAGTCCAAAGAATAAGACATCACCGGTGCTTCTTTCAGCTCTCTAAGTCTGTAATCGTCAAGAAAGGCTTCTCAGAGGAGGTGGCATTGGAGCGCAACCCTCGAAGGAGGACAAGGACGAATCAGCTGGATATGTGGGGTGGACATCAAATACCAAGTCTTCGGCAGGAGCAAAGGCACAGGGATTGTGCAGGTTTCAATCAGGAGACAACATCCCCACGTGGCTCACACCACAAAATGGACCTCAAGCCCACACCCAGTAGCCTCTGCGATGGTCCTCAGGTCCTTGCCTCCCAGGGAAAAAGGGGAAGTCCTGATTTAATGCAGAAAAGAGACCCAAGGGAGATGGAAGCTAAGGTTTATTAAGTACCTACAGGGGGGACTTGGTGAGCAGTAGGAATGACAACAGACCAGGCCCTGACTCTCTGGGAGCTTTAGTGGGGAAAAGTGATGTCAACCACTCACACAACACACAGTAGACACAAACAGGGGTGGAGGCCGTGAAGGGGAAGTACAGAACATGTCAGAGGGAGCTGACCCAGGGGGAGGGGTAGCTGATGGAAAGCTATCAAACAGCTGGAATCCCTCATGTTTGAGCTTCTAGACTTACTTCTAGGCCAATTGCTCGGCATAGCACCTGGCCTGGCGAATTCAACAAATGGTAGCAAGTGCAGTGTTTCTGAGACCTCACTTCATCTAGACCATATCTGCGCAAGGAAGGCACCACAATGATCCCCATTTTACAGATGAGAAAACCGAGGGGCAGAGGGCCCACGGCAGGAGTGGCATGGAGCTGGCAGATGAACCGAGGCAGGGGCACCCAGCTCTCTTTCACAGCACGTTGCCTGTTTCCCTAAACCAAATCTGGGAAGAGGGGAATGGGGAAACCATGGTCCCTCGGCCTCACTCATGAAGAACTGAAGAAATTTAGCAACAAATCCACCAAGTCTTCAAACCAGGCAATGCATAGGCCAAGTTCAATGGCTGCACGACAGAACACAGCGTCATAGCTCTTGCCACTGAAAGGTACCTTACAGAGAATACGGCGCAAAAATTATGCTTTTTGCCTCTTGGAAATATTTTTTTTCTAAGGGAGGGATCATTAAAGGGACCCATAAAAACATAAGTTAATGTAAAACAACAACAACCACCACCCAGGGTTGATACTTATTTTCATTATCACTGCTATTACTTGCAGACTCTGTGCTGAACAGCTGAGACTCCAGTCATGGAAAGTCTCAGTCCTCAAGAAAGTCAGACCCCCCTAACTAAGGGAACAAGAAGAAATGTCTAGATGTCTGGAAAGTTAAATAATGCAAGCAAGAAGGGACAGTTTGATCATTAAAAAAAAAAAGTCACCTAATTAATTATAAAGGGAGTGGCTCAGGCTGAACCCTGAGGCTGGAATTGCCACCAGCAAGCAGTGCATTGAGAAAGGATTCCCATGGAAGGAAGGACGTCGCTAGGTTCTGAAGGATGGGGAAATTTGGATTAGGGGACTAGATGTGAGGGACCATCCTATCAGTTTCTGTCATCCTTGAAACAAACCCCTTTGGTATATATACATCAGTTCTCCAAAGAATAAGGTTTATTAAGGAAAAAAAATCCCATTTGGGGGTCCATGAACAGGAGAGCAGAGAAGGGCAAGAAGAGAATGGCCTTTGCTTTCCTCATCCATCCAGAAGCTGACACGTGTGGAGGAAGTGGCCTCCACCAGCAGGAAGGATGACCAGCCCCTTGGCTGACCATGGAAAGATTTTTTTTTTCCTAATGTGCTCCAGAAGGCCTAGTCTCCCAGAGGAGAAATGCCGGAGCTGGCCCAAAAAAGTAAAAAGTGGGAGTTTTCCACTTAAAACAACTTGAAAAACCTACAACTTGGAGAATAGCGTGACCCCTCCTGGGACTCCTGGATCATGCCCTATCCCGTAACACTTACTCAACTCATCCTCTGGCCGTGGATGGAACCCTCTGACCTCCGTAAGCCCCCAGCATCTAGGTCACCAGGCCTGGGGGCTTGCTTCCCCTCCTTCCGGACCTCAAGGTCTCATCTCAACTCCCTGCAATCAGGTGAGAAGCACACCGGCTTGAAAGACATCCCCCACTTGCCTGCTCCCCAGCAACCCACCTCCCCAGTAGGCACTGTGGCCTGAGACTGTGGGCTGGGGAGCGGAGAGCTGGCCGCTGGCCCTGCCTGTCCCATGCCTGCAGCAAGCATCCCCGACAGAGCAGCGAGCAAGGGACAGAGCTGGGTTGGAGTCAAACCCTTGCGTATCAGTTTTGATTTCAACTGGAATCACCTCCCTGGGCTGGATTTCAAAAGACAGCGTTACTAATGAGAAACACACAAGTTCTTGAAATGAAGTTAACTTCTTTAAAAAAAAAAAAAAAAAAAAAAAGCCGTTCTGCTTCCGAACAGAAATACGGGAGTCCTGTACTTTAGAAGACGCCAAGAGGCTGGTGTCCCAACCCATCATATCTCTCTGGACTTGGAGGATTGTTCATGGTTTTGTTTTTATTTTGTTAGGGTGCTAGGGATTTACAGCTTCAATTTAAAACAGAAAAGAAGGAGGGATGATACAGAGCATCTGAAGTGGGAGAATATGAATGCAAATGGGCAGTTAGGATTTCTTTTTTTAAGCACTACTTAGCTATTTTCAAGAGAAGCATAGGGTCAAGGACAGACAAGAGCTCATCACCTGTCCTGTCCCTTTCCGTTCCCGGGCCCGAGTCACCTGGGCATGTCACCTCACCGTGCATTTTCTGAATATCCCAGGGGCTGCCCCCTGTCAGAACCTGCGAGCCAGCCCTGTCTATCCACTTTTTACACCATCCACATTTGCCCTTCTCCAGAAAAGCAGTGTGTGCTCCTGGGAGGCCCTCTAGCCAGGGCAAGGAGCCCCCCTCCGGTGTTCACGCTGGTGGGGCCCCTCCTGCTCTGGGGCCCTCAGTTCATCCACCTGGGCCCAAAAGGAGTTGGATAGATGACCTCCTGGGACTCCTCCAGAGACACAATGTCTCACCAGTCTGAGAGGAGCAAAGATGCCACCCGGCCTGTAAAGACTTTCAGACGCCCACCAGGGGACTTCCAGAGGCCAGGCATCCCCATGGGACCAGCTCACAGCCTTGAGCTGCTTCTGCAACTTTCTCAAGCATCTGGGCCTTTACAAACACTGACGGGGTCACGACAGGGGTGGCATGGTCCCCACCCTCATGGGGCTCACGGGGGTAGACATGCATCTGCAGAGCCAACCAGAGCCTCACTCCCAAGGAAAGCCATTTTTCAAGGGAATAAAGTGTGCTCCATGTGATCCTAAAACACACCAGGCGAGGGATGTAGGGAGAGGAGAGGCCTTTGCCTGCTGGAGGGATGACGGCCAGTCATGATGAAATCGGGCTTCGAGGAAGGAATGGAGGTCCCAGCATGATTCGGGCCCTATTCTTGGTTCCATGTGGCTTTGATCTATTCTTTTGGCGTTCCCCCCCGGCATTCTGAAGTTTCCCTAGCATCTAAAAGAAAGTGGGCAGAGGTGGCACACATGGCAAAGGGCTCCTTACGCTGAGATCTGAAACCTGGTCCCAGCCCTGCTCCTCGCTCAGCCGGCTGGTGTCAGGTCCTCCGCTTTCTGAACTTCAGTGCCCCAGCTATGAAATGGGAAGGCCTCCCTGACCGGTCGGTCACGTTCAAGGACAGGCTCGGGCTGTGAAAGCCGGTTTTCTCTCACGGGAGGGGCCCGTCTTCAGACACTTGGCAGACATGGCCTGTTCTGTGCCAGTCTAGAAATTCTCTAGGGGCAGAGTTAGGAGTTGCCCCAAGATGGGGCACGTGGGTGGCTCAGTCATTCAGCGTCTACCTTCGGCTCAGGTCATGACCCCAGAGGAGTCTCGGGAGCGAGCTCCCTGCTCGGTGGGAAGCCTGCTTCTCCCTCTCTCACTCCCCCTGCTTGTGTTCCCTCTCTAGGTGTGTTTCTCTCTGTTCAATAAATAAATAAAATCATTAGGAAAAAAAAAAAAGGAAACCCATCTCTGGCTTCCAGTTCTGGCCGGTTCCTCCTTTTCTCAGGCTGAGCCCAGCCTGTGTCACCCTCTGGGCCAGGCCGGAAGCTTCTAGCAGCACCTCCAGCTCCCCGTGCCCACACGTTGTCCAGAGACAGGCAGTAAGGCGGGCTGGAATCTGCAAAGTCAGAGGAAGACCTTGGTCCCGGGACATCACAGCTGCCTCGTCTCAGGTGTCTGTCCAGAGTCGGGGGTCTTGGGAGGTCGGCAGCCCCAGGAGGATCCATCGGCCGGGCCCGCGCTAGCCTCCCCCTCAGCAGCTGTCCCAAGCCTGGCTCCTTCACATCTGGGGGGCTTGTTTTTAGCCACAGCCAGACCCTGACCCAACCAGCCTCAAAACCTTTCAGTCACCTTGAACGAAGAATGTTTTTTTCATTAACGTCCTCCTGCTCCGCTCCCCTCCCTAGCCCCCCAAAGAGGCCCCCAAGCTTGAGCTTCCTCTCCCCGTCTCCGCAACTTCATAATATCCCCAGGCAGCTGGAAGAGAGGAGGCAATGATCTCAGCTGACAGCCATGCACTCACGGAGGCCCCCACCGCCCACCCCGACCCCTCAGCTAGCAAGCTGTTTGCCTTCCCCTCGCCCACAGTGGAGACAGCTCTGTGCTTCTCCCCTGCGAGGTCTCCCGGGAGCTCGGGCCCCAGAGACCAGCTCTGAGGCAGGAAGGGCCAGCGTTGTTCTATCGCCAGCCTGTTCTCAGACACCGTCCTATTGAATCGTCCTTGTCCCCATTAGACAGGTGAGGAAACTAAGGGGTCCCGTTCTGACTCCTCTCCCGGAGTGCAGAGCTCTCTCGGCGGAGGGGGTGCTGGTCCTAGGCTCTCCGCACAGCACATAGAGGTGGTGGGTTGTTCTGTCTCTCAACGCCCACCAAGCCTCCTCACCAGCTGTCCCGAGCCTGTGCTGACCCAGCACTTCAGCCACCTCTGCTCACCACCTCTTCCTTTAGAAATGCTGACGTCAGTCGACAACACAGACTCTACTTTGGAGGGAACTGACAGGCATGTGACCTACGGAGTCAGAAGGAAAGCCCATTTTACTTAA